>JAHWFO010012390.1:1636523-1693397 GCA_023313115.1 Rhysida immarginata | reverse complement strand
TATGATTTTTTTTTACAGTTTTCAAAGAATTTTTGTAAATATCTTTTAGAAATATTTTTGAAAGTATTTATACATTTTTAAAATTTTTTATCAATTACTTTTGAAACATATACATTTGAAAACATTTCAATATATTTTTGGGGAATTTTACAAATTAATTATAGAAACATTTTACAAATAGTTTTTGGAATACTTATAAAAACATTTAAAAAATAATTTTAATGGAAAGGATTTGAAGTTTACACTCGTCCCGTTAATTTTTATTTATTATCGTCAATTGTTAAGGTAAAAATAAATTTTAAATTATTGTATTCACATGTGCTTTAAGGGACGAAATTAATTGAGAAACGTCTAAAATGAATATTTGATTATCTCAGAACAAGAAAATGGTTAAGAGAAATATATGAAAACCGGAAAAGGGAAGGAAAAAAGAAATTTTTAAAAAGGTCATTTTCATAGTAATTAATATACACAAAGAGAATATAGTTTATTTAAAGTTATTGAGAAAAATTGAGTTATTTCTTTGAACGCCCAGAAAGAAACCGAAGTGCTTATTTTTTCCTGTGGCAGGAAGCTGGGATAGTATTTCCCTGCATTTTGATTCTTAGAATAAACTCGATTTAGAGCTTCACTATCTTTTCCTGGTCCCTTTATCTCGTAAAAATATTTAACCTCGTTGCTGACGGTCGTTGTTTTTATTTTTATTCCCTCTTCTCATCTTCTCTCCTTCTCGTCTTCTTCCTCTTTTCTATTTAAATACATATCTTTATAGGTGTGTGTGTGTGCGTTGTTGCTTTTTTTTTTTTCATTCTCTCTCTCTCTCTCTATTCTTTTTTTTTTAATTTTTTTTTTTTTTTTTTTCCTTCTCCCTTTGCGCTCCCCTCGGTAGGTGTAAACGCGTTGCGATGGTTGTGGAGCCGACGACCACGCACTTCCACCAGCCCATGCGATTCGTGCTCGGGGTCTCGCAATTAACGATTCTGACAACCAAATATTAAGGTAATTTACACCGGCGTTTCGGCCCTGCCATTACGATGTCTCGGCGTGGATTTATGGAGCCGGTCCCGTGAGCGCACCTCTTTATTTTCGAGGCCGGCCATTCGCTCCCTCTCCCCGACCGAAGAAACCGACAGAGGGTCTGACGGGGCCGGCCGGCAGGACAGGGCAGCAGCGCCGGGGGTGGCGAGCCGGCTCGGGATATCATCACGCGTATAAATTATCCTAAACAACCATTAATGTCGGCCTAAAAAACACCCCGATAAAAGATTATAGAGGCCGGGTGGCTAAAGGGTTGGAGGCCCAGCCGTAAATCAAGGTTGCAATGCCCGGAATGAAGATGGTAATGACGCCAACACGGATCATAAAAGGAGAAATGTTGTTTTATGACAAGGAACAGGGAGTGATTACAGCTGTCATTTTGCCCAGCGACGGTCAAGATACAAAAGGGTTTTCCCCCTACCCACAAAACACTGCTCTAAACCTAGACAGATTGTAGGGATATGTGACTGGAATATAAAATAACCCCCATCCCCTTCTTCTTTTTATTATTGTTATTATTATTGTCATTTGCTTTCTCCTACCCCCCTCCCATCCCTTTTAGACATATTTATGTCTTCTCCTTGTTTTTTAAGAATCCTTGTTGAAAGATCGTTCCCAGGATTCGTTTGAGGGTTTGTTTTTCCTTTCATCTTCTCTTCCTCCAACACCCCTCGCTTCAACGGCGTCACCTCTTTCAAATTGTCAACAAATACTTCTGCTCTAAGCTGGGCAGCCTCATCAACAGCCTCACACCAAACCTTTGATGGACGAAATGCTTTTAACTTGTCTGGCGTATGTTTGTATCGTTGGATAAATTGTAAGTGACAAGTTAAACAAGCAGGTTCTTTGGTTTTTCAAGTCGTTTCCATAAATTAATAAATTGGGGTATTGACGTATAAATGCGATTTTCGATTATAAAAACAACAAACATTTTTTCCTTAAAAAAATTATTTCCCTGAAGGCAGAGACCACTTTCTTCATACTTTAATAACACAACAGATAGGAATCTGCGGTAATATGTGCAATATATGGCAAATGTGAAACGTTTTTGCCCCATTCATGATAGATGTTGTAGGTGCCACGGAATGTGGTAAACTGAATGAACTAAAATGTAGAATTTCATAGAGAAAGGGGTGTGGGTCTCATGGTTTGCACTGCAGAATCGAGATCTCTAACTTTTCCAGTCCAGCGTAACTTTTAAGAAGATGCACCGACTTGGAAGAGCATAGATACATATTTTACATATGTAATTCCAAAGCTTTTACAAATATTTTCCAAGTGCGTTTCTCCAAAATGTAAATGAATGTCGTGTTAAAATACACAGGGTTAGCTATTAAGAATCACCAGTATAACTAGTTCGTAACATTTTCACATACAGGTCAAATATAAACAATAAAATATACAGGGTAATTAGAAAAGAATGTAAAACTATGTGTTTAAGTAGAGTGTAACTATTTATTAATAAGGAGAAAGGTTCTACTTTGCAAAAATATGAATTTATTACAGAGACGCGTTTCTGTGTGTAATAAATTCATATTGTTGCAAAGTACAACCTTTCTCTTATTTATATTTATGCAACATGGACTCAACTTATTCATATGATACCTATTTATTACAGAAAAGCATATAAAATATCAATGAATATGAAAATTCTTAACGTTTACCTATATCATAATGAATCGCAATCATTCAAGTAAGAACCGATATTTTTACAGAATTTGATTGAGGCTTTATTATACATGGAGCAAATTGAAGTTTGACACGACTAGTTTCGGCTTTTATTATTTCGCCTTTTTCAAGTCAATTTCAATGTTGTATTGTACCATGTTGTATTGCACCATGTTGTATTGTAAAGCCTCAATCAAATCTGCTAAAACTACAATACAAAGATCGATTCATTACTGATAGTTTAACTTTCGCTACGTACAAGCCAGAATATCCACATTGATGTGTCTAAGCTGTAACAATTCGCCGTCTTAATTCGGGCTGATTTTGTGGAACATAACAGCATCCTTCACATTCCCTCGGGAAAAAAATCGTAGGAAGTAAGATTATTTGATCCAGGTGGCCAACTGTGAAATGTTAGGATAGAATAGCGCTTTGATCGAGCATAACAACGCATGCGCATCCAGCACAGGTATAAGCTTTGGGGTTTTCCTATTCACGGGTAGCTACGCTGTTCTGTAATGTATTGTTTGTATTGCTAACGTGTAAAGTAGTTCGATTCCTTTACAATTATCATATATATTGAAAGATATTTGTACGAATTTCAGTTTGCTTTTTCAATGAGCGAGCATTTTCTCCAAAGTGCAAAAAATTCGTTGGATTTAGCCATGTCATAAAAATGTTATATAATTTTATAATGATTCACACATTTATAACCCATTTAAATATGCGGTGGGTTATATTTAAATGAGCTCTAAAAAGAGTTGGTCTCGAACTTACAGCATTCTTAATATTTAAGAATCTTTTTCATCTCTAAATCATTTACGGTGCTAAAAGTTATGCTAATTTTTAAAAAATGGGAATTTTAATTGATTAATTTTTTTTTTTTTTAAATAGTCGATTTTAAAATGACAATAGTACAGTTCTATATTTAAGAACTCAATACTTAGTACCCTGCCGTCTAAGCTAGAAGTTGTTTACACTTATGAATTATCATGTTCCACATAAAAAATAAAATGATTTTATATTCTTCTTCAGTAATTTATAAGTAAAATAACAAAGTTTTATATTTTCTGATTCTATATATTTTTTTTCGTTTCATCACAGGAAATGGAGATGGACGGTGCTGCCATCTGAACACGGGAAATGGCAACGAGCGGCGGAGGCGAGGAACAGCTGTTCACAATCGACTCCTTCGAGCGACAAATGTTGCGCTCCGACTTCACGCAAAGCAAGAAATTGCATCGCACACCAAAAATAAATAACTATTTCAATTGAAACTATTTTCATATACAGACTGAAGCAAGATTATATAAGGCCGATTCTGTAAGTACGGATTGAAGATATGCTTATGTGTGTGTGTGTTTTTCCGGTGTTATTATTATTAATAAATGCATTGTAATAAATCAAGAGACAAAAAAACAAGCTCCACGTCGGTCATCTTCAGTCTGTGTGAAAATTTAATGTGAAACAGGAAATAATCATTTGCATTCAAAGCTTAAGCTGGAAAAGAAACAGGAAGTTAGCTTTGGTCGAACTTTGAACTTGCACGTTTTGTGAGCCTGAACGGGGGATGGGAGGGCGGACAGGCAAAGGCAAAGTGAACAGCCTGGCGATTCTAATTCGAATGCAAAACCAGCGTCGGATCCTAATTGGCGACCCATAAGCTGTGCGCAAGAACCGTGGATGGTTTGCAAGTGGGAAGAACGACGATGAAAAGAAGAGAAATATCGAAAAAAATTGCAAAAATTGGTGCTGGATAAGGTTAGATGGGGTTAGAGCAAGAAAGAGAGAGGAGAAAAAACATTTCTTTTATCGTAGAGGTAGGGAAAAAGTGAAGGCGGTGGTGGTGGTAGTAGTAGTAGTAAGGTGGAGAAGATTAGAGTCGGAGTAGGATTACGGGGCTGTCGGTGTTATCGGTTGGTTTGCGAGCGGTGCTTGAACCCTTTCGCGCCTCGAAGGAACAATTTTCGGAGAGAGTTGAAGAGACCCTCGAGGGGTTGAGGGGGCAAATCAGTTCCAATTGAGTGCTCGTGTCGGTATGATCAGGTTTCGATCGCGTTTGATTAGTTAATTACATTAAGTCTTAAGAAAATCCTCGGAAACGATGGCGTTAGGAAAGGAAATTTTGCTCCTGGTCAAGAAAGACTTCTTTTCAGTCTCTCTTAATTTTCTTTCTTCTTTTTCTCTTCATGAATAATCTTCTTCTGAGGAAAATAATGAAAGAAAAAAAAAACCGAAGAGAGCATAATTTTCATTGTCAGTTGGCTGGAGGACGTTGTCACTTCCATTGACAAGATTCAGTCGATAATGTCACCAATCATTTTCTCCTCACGACAAGGCTTTAATTAACTATGAAGAAACGCATTTAAGCGCATTTTCCTTCTGCTCTGTGGCCCTACAAAAACAAGCAGCTGCACAGTCTGATAACATTTCGTATTCCATTTCCTTAATAATAATAATAATGATAATGATAATGAACAGAGAATAACTCGAAAAAGCTTCTTTAAGGAGAAACTTGCAGTTATTTTCAGATAATGAATTCGTTATGAACTTAATTATTATAATTATTAATGACATCACCGTAGCTCTGCTCTTATTGTAAATATAAGTATCTGTTCCGAATTGTCATAATTATATTAATTTAGCACACATATATCATAATTTAAAAAAAAAATTTCTAATCTTTTCATCCTTGTGCATTTCATTTTTATTTATGGGTAGTTTCCCCCCCAAAGCTTTCTTTTTTTCTTCTACACCTGAAGCCATTCCTGTCGGCTGAGAATTTGATTCGATAAATTATTATTTACATATATTTATTAACAAGTTTTATGTAAAGTGCAGAAAAAATGACTATACAATTATAAAAAGTCATCAAGCAATTAGACTACTGGTTGAACAACTATGCTAATTAGCACTAAACGAACAGCCTACTTCTTTCTTGTTTTATGGAATATCTTTTTTTTTCCCTACTCGTATGAAGGAGATTTATAAATATTTATATTTTTCTCTTTCAGTTAAATAAAAATAATTTTAAGGTGAAAATATTAATTGGACCACCCTGCTTATTAAATTACTTCGTACTGCTAAAGGGTAGAGTTTTTCTTTATAAAAAAAGAGATTTACTACTGTCCTTAATGAATTCTCTCGGATGACTATAAGCCATAACAAAGATTGGCAGATAACAGCCATTTTCCGCTGTCGTATGCTCGAAAAAAAACTGTTGCATCTTAAATTTTTATTGCTGTTCTTTGTGGTTGAGTATATATACATTTTTGTAACTTTTACTAGATAATATTTATGTCATTTATGGCTTTTCAAAGTTAAGTCGCTTGCAAGTTTTCGGCTTTTTTGGACATTTTTTTAATAAAAAAGACACAGTGCACCATCCTATGAACATTAATGGAATATGGTTCATTGTGCTTTTTATTTGAAATAGAGAATACCGGACTTCGAGAAACAGGGCAATGTTAAAAATTCATCTTCTCTATAAACCACAGGAATTTTTCACTGTTTGCCACATGCATTCCACAATTGACAGGGAGTGAATTGCGACGGCTAATTCTTGGAATATAAGCTTAATATCAACTTAAGAGCACCTTAAGAAAGAAGGCTTTTGTACTTTCTCTTTATATCTACGGAGATGATGTCTTTGTCATTAGGATTCAGCTACGATCACGGCACACAAGTTCGAAGATATACAATCTATACATAGAAAAGGCAAAGCCTTCACTGACTCATCACTAACCCTCCCACTTTCCATGAACATGGGAAGCTGAAATTTCGCGTGCTCTTTCCTTGCAGTATACTTGCAAAAGTTGGATGTTTCATATCCTATTGCAACACTCAAGGGAGGGGAGGGACGAGTATACTCCCTGAACATGGACTTTGATTATGTTTGTTAGTTTGTTTTTTTGTTTGTATGTGCCAACAATCGACTGGTCATGTTTGAATCAACAATCGTCTGGTCGTTTTGTATGTTGCGTCAACAGTAGCTGATGAAATTAATGGCTGCTTTAAGGCTTCAAATTTTAAGGGGGATACTAAATAAATAAATAAATAAATAAATAAATAAATAAATAAATAAATAAAATTCATTATTATTTCTTTTATTTTAATCTTTGGAGAGATCTCAAGGTTTTGTTGAAAAGGTGAAGGTACTTTCATTAATGAGCCAACAACTGGAGAAAATTTATTTTCCCTATGATTTCTGTAAAGTAGTGATTTCCTTTAGAGAAGTTATAGGTAATGTTTATCCAGCCATTTAAAAAATTTTAATGATCACTAATTGTGTGAGAGGGCCATCCTTGCTGCTAAAGTTGATACTGTCATTGTCAACAACCATATTCAGGATGTGATTCCACACTCTGTGATCGAAAACAACTCGGCGACGCCAGCCATAACTAGTATATGGATTAAAAACAAGTCATAGTTATATTCTAGATATACAATGGTACTGCCGATGCAGAATAGAATTTTAAGATGTTTTGTGCGTGCTAAGTCTGTGTTGTGGTACGAGGGTAAGTCAATAAATAAGTTTAAAACTTGATACAGAAGATGAAGAAGCCGTAACCTAATACATTATCGTTGGCTGCGACAGCAACTTCTTTGCTGATAGCTTTCAAGGACTTGTAAACCAATGGGATAAATGTCTGCATGTAAAGGGCAATTACGTTGAAAAATGAAATAAAAATTTCAGGGTGCTCAACAGATGAAAATCACTGTGGTCGGAGCTATAAGATGGATGTTTCAAGCGTCCAATGGAACATCTGCAATAGCTCCTTGTTTATCTGGTTGTATGAGGGCGGGCATTGTTATCAAGAAAAGTACGCCAGCTGGCAGGAGTCCAGGCGTTTGAGTCGAATAGTCTGTCACATTTCTTGCAGAATGTTACACTAACGAGTTGGAATTGACAGTCTCACCATGAGACAGAAATTTCAGCAGTACGAAGCCTTGCATTTCGCCTCACGTAAACACACCCATCATCAGTCATTTCTACCGATGATTAAATACGAACTAACCAGCCTTTTTGAAAATATTCTTGTCGGTTGGGTTCAGCAGTCTTTCATACACAGTTCGCGACGTTTGCGACTTATTTAGTAAATTACCTTCGTACTCGGCATATTGGTGTCATTGTTCAAATGAAGTTAAAACAAAAAGCAACGTCTAGAATATGCTCAAACACTTCAAGATGTCGCTGAAGGATGATCTAGCAGTAATACTGACGACATATGGCATGGTTGGATCAGTGGCAAAATAGAATCTAACATATGGTCTACTTATTTTATTGAATATTAAACCATCATATTTTTGTTAATAATATTACATTACTTTCATATTGGGATATGGTTTTGATAATTGATTTTTAAAATTAAACCGGAAAAAAGTGGCAAATTTTAAAAAATTTCTTCAAAACTTAAATTTTTTTTCCCCCTAGTCTAATAAACACTTTTTTGTATTATTTCTGCATTTTATTATATGGTAAGTGTATAATTTTAAAATAATATAGTACATCAATCGGCCGATAGGCGAAAAATGGCTCTTATCCGCTCTCTTCGTTTTATTTCATATTAAATTTTAATTTAATATTTTTTATTTGTATATGTATATGATATAACTTCATACAGGATCGTGTTTAAAAAAAAAAACTTTTCTCTAATGGCCCATGTTCTGACATTGTGTTTAGGCTGGTCGATTAGTGGTGGTGGTGCTAATTCGTTGTATTCGGAGCGATGCCCTCTATGGAAGGGCTTGAACGACCTTTAGCGATTATCAAAAGTCTTAATTACATCGAACGTGGCTTCTTTATAGCCCTGAACTGGATCAGAATGCATCGGCAAGGTGTAGCCATAAGTAATGTCGCTTCCTGATTTAATCATGTGTAATTTGACTTCATTAATTTTTCTGTAACGATATTTTCTAGTTCGAATGTCTTTGCTGGCCATCTCCACCTACTGCCACGTTTAAATTAATTTTTTAATCTAAATGAGTGACATTTATTGCTTTGTAGCATTTGTTATTCCTGCTGAAGAACTGCATTAACCTAATTTATGAAGGATTTGAAGTGGAGGGTTGGCGAAGGAGGGGAGGGGGAGAAAGTTGCAAGACTTAACCTTAATAAAAATAAATCATTCGTGTTTTTTAAAGGCCAAACCTATAGGAACGCTCTTTGAATGCAACGCAGCTGCCGTTCTTGCTCCTGCCTGCATTGGTATGGAATGAGAGGCGAACCTTCTTCTTCGTTGGCGTGGAGAGAAACACTTTGTCTCTATAGCAGCATAACCTGCACCTTTATATGAAAAAATTTACGAAATGTAATCTCATGATGTATATATGAATAAATTTCTTGGTGTTAGGATGGTTGTTCCCAGGTAATTGTTGTTTTCCTTAAGAAGAAGAAGCAGCTTTTAAAGAAAAGAGGCCAGGTGTCTCTTTCACGGAACCTCTTTTATGTTTTAAAGTATTTTTCTGATCGCATACCGTATATGGCAATTCTTTTATGACATGGATTTTATGGATGAGATTCCTCAAGCGTTATTTGGTGATGGTCATGTTTAGGGGATAATTTGTATGAGATCCAGGTATGTTTTTGAATTATAACGTGTCCATAAAAATTAAGCTTTTTGGGTGGGTTAATGTCATTTACTTTTCCTGGTTTGATTGCACAGGATTTACTTTGATGTTTGAATTATGGGAGCGTAATCACTGTTAGGGAAATATGGTAGATTCAAACTTCCGCATCGACGAAAACAGAAATGACTGAAAATGTCACTTGCTACTGTGCTTACTCCTGTTCCGCGAAATGAAGGTAAATATTATTCCAGTCAGCTTTCGGATACTCATTAGCATAAGTGAGTCTAGCCCTTCTTAGTTATATTCATTTCTGAAAAGATGATGCAATAACATTTGAGGTGTCAAACAGTTCAAAAAAGTCTCGTGGCCGGAATTTAAGCCTCTCCCAAGTCTTGGGTGGCAATCATAAGGAAAATGATCGTTCTAAGTGAAGGCGTATAACCATAGGTTGTTAAACCGAGCTTTCTTCGGTCTCAACCCTAATACGGCATATTCAGAGCGAGGAGGCTATAGTGGCATAAAACGCCCACATAATCATAAATTCGGCGTAGAACGTAGAAGGTATATTTGGTCATGCCCCCTCCCGTTAAGATTACACTGCGTCTCAAAAGTTTAGGTAATCGTGCTTTTTAATGATTTCAAAGAATTATTGAATGCAAAACAAATATTAACTTTCTTAACCGAATTATACCTTCAATCTAAGTTACAAAACTAAAGCACTGACTTCTAGTTCATTATTTTAAAGATGATTTTAACAAAAATGAAAAATCCACCGTCTCAAAAGGTTAGGTAATTTATTGAGTTTGCGCAAACAAAAAAATAAATACTCTTAATAGACAATGTGCTTTCCACCATGATGAATCACATGAAACACACTGTCATTCATTGTCATGATTAGTCTTCGAACGAACCAATTCTAGCTTGAGATTGTACCAAATATCTTCAATTGCTGATGCTAGATCTGCTACTGAAGCAAACAGAAGTAACGTGATGTCTCAAATATTCTCAATGAGATTGAGGTTCAGACTTCTTGATGACCACTTCCTACAATGAATTTGACCAATGGTTTGTGGTGCGAGATTTTGAGATGGGCGCATTGTCCTGTTGGAACACCCATTTGGGTGCTCCGATCAGGTCAGCCATTGGTAGCAAAGGCTGAGACAGAACACGCTAACAATTTTCTGACTTCGTCAGCTAGAAAGAACTGCTAGACTAGTCACTCCATTAAATCTAACTGCACCCCACACCATGGCTAATCCACTGCCTTGTTATCAATTATTGAACACTTTGAATTATTTTCTTAAATCGTGCCAATAAAGACGATGAACGTCTGGATCATCTCGGTTCCACTTTTTCTCATCACTGAAAAGCATAGCAGCCATTTGACATATTATGTTAACACGATTTCAGTGTTGGGGTTGCTCTTAAACGCCTGTGAACTATAGCTTTGGATATTTTCAAGGTGGGCTGATGTGAAATTTGTAGCACAGAAAGTCCCTGTTGAGTTGTCATTCGCAAAGTCGTGGACCATCTCTGTAAGATGTATAGTTAGGCCTTCCAGATCGAGATGTCGGGTTCGAATCTTCACCTCTACCTATTATTTTGTAAATAGCAGATACAGACCGTCCAAATTCCCTTGCAATTTCGTTCAGATTTTTCCAGAAAATGCTTTTAGCATCCAAACATTTCTAATTCATTAGATGTGAATTGCTTCTCTTTTGGCACGGCTCTTGTAAGCTTTTACAAACAGCAATTGCTGTGTACTGAATTCAGTAGAGTATTCTGAATATTAAAGATGATTTTCCATTCATTCTTTGCCAACACCCCTACACACTATTACCTAAGCTTTTGAGACATCGGATTTTTCTTTTGTTTTGTAACTTAGACTGAAAGTATAATTCGGTTAAGAAAGTTAATATTTGTTTTGCATTCAATAATTCTTTGAAATCATTAAAAAGCACGATTACCTAAACTTTTGAGAAGCAGTGTATATCTGGTTACGCCACTGAATCCAAACAAATGTTTCTACAGAAACTTTTTAAGACCTATTTCAGGGTCTCTTTTTACAGCCCATTTATGAGCATTTGACTCTGGTTGCTCGTGGATGCTCTTTAATAAATGCAGCGAATTGAAACGAGAATTAAGTATTCAGAGCTTGTTATTAAACCTTTGACTAAGTAAAGATTCTTAAACTTCAGTTTGTACATACATGAATTACAGTCGTTGTAAACAAATTGAGTCATGCACTGGAAGAATGTTAAACTGTTTCGGTAAATGCGAATTCAAATTACATTTAAACCAACACTGTTTCTTAAAACTTTAAGCGGGGTAAATTTAAAAAAAAATTAAAAATTTTATGATAAGCATCTAAGTAAGCATGAGAGCATATTTATCCATTGACACCATCCTATATGTGCATGTTTTATATAAACAACAGTCAAAAGGACAGTAAGATCTGGTAAGTCATTCTGATTTAACAATCAATATGATTTCTGATCTCACAACGGCTTGGATGTGCACTTTACGACACATATTCCTATTATTGGAGATGGCCTTTCCAGTTTTCAAATCCATCTGATGTGGACTTTAATCCCGCCGTAGGCATGGAATTGTATTTTTTCTAGCTCTTGAAATCAGAAAGGGCGCAAAAAACCTAAGATACAACCTCCAAAAAACCCAACAAATAGTTATCCGTTATTGAATGGCAGATCTACAAAATTTTAGATTATATTTTCTACATTGACACGGGTTTTTATTGATAGAACTTCATCTTTGGGAAGTTCCAATGACAGAAATTGCATAGATTGGTTTTGGCGCGGTTAGAAGACAGATTTGACAATACGGTTCTGGAATCGATGCAAAACCTCTAATGTAAAATAGCATATTGTAAATTGAATCGCTGAGTCCAGAAACAACATATATCACATTTTTGAAATATTACGCGAGTGTTTCTACAGCCAATGCATTTTTTATAATCTTATATCTCCCAAGCTAAACCCGAGACTTACATCGCTTTTTCACACAATAAAAGCCTACTGCAGCCATAAATTTATTTTTGAATTTTTTTGTGACTTACATAGGTTCTGCATTCACGGATTCAATTGTATTTCACCGTTTTTCTGGTTAGTGAATTAGTTCAGACTGCATATTTATCCATAATCCACCATTTTACGCTACCTTAAGGAGAAAACTCTGCTAGTAAAAATATGAATGCGCTCTAGAAGATGTACATAAACTCCCTGATAAATTTAAAACATCAATATTTTACAATTATACAATATATTCAAAAAAATTTGTTCAATCACTTCAATCCTTCACGTCTGCACTATTTATCGCGCGGAGGATTTCAAGACGATATTCGACTACTTGCCACTATTTTGTAAATATGTCGGTATCAACTGTTGATATTGTGCCACTAATTCGCCTTCTGTAGCTTTCTGTGTACCGCGTCATACTTTTATCAGGTTGCCGTATTTGGGACGGATTTCTTCAGGCTGAGGTTAAATACTAGCGTTCACAGTTTTATCGTTGTGCTTGGGGTTCCCGATTTCGTTTATGGAGCACTATCTGTCAGTTTCTACAAAATTTTTCCCAATATTAGATGTTTTTCTGGATTTGATGATCGGCTCTAAAACGTCTCTGCGTTTGTTTATCCACAGCCACCCACATGCTGGCCTCAGCTAATAAAAATATAAAGTGTTTGAATTGCTGATTCGAATTGAAAAAAACAACGACAAACATTTGTTTCGATCTTGAATAGTTTTCGTGATATTAACATTTGAACTATATAACAAAAGCATTAATTGGTGGTGAACTCGTGTGGTAATCTATGCTTCGGTAATTTAGGTAACTGCTTGCTCCATATTTGTACATACTACATGCTCCTTGTGAATAGTCGGTTATGGATAAATTGAAAGCGTTTTTGTATTTATTATGTAGCGGAGAAATGGAGATATTTATTGGTTTTAACATGTCCATCTGTCTGTCTGTCCCTTTCATATTATCAACATTCTTTGACCTAGAAGGTTAAATTTGAAATATAGGTTATGTTTATTCGGTTTGGTTTAGACTGAATCACTGAGATCGGAGTTAGAGGAGTTCATCCGATCAATATGGTTACGCATGTAAAAAAATTTGGCATTTCTATATTACAATGAAGTTTAGGCCTAATTGTCTCAATGGGAGGCGGTCCGAATATAGGTCAGCGGTCACTTGATCTTTAGAAGCTATTAATATCCTTCATATGACATATGTCATTCGAAAGGCTATAGATTTTTCGATTTCCTCTGTTAGCAAATGGCGGTTAAAAAATGGAGATAAAAATGGGGGGCTTATAAAAAGTAAATTTTACCTCACTTTTTATCCTTTCTTGGTCTACCACATTTTATCTATAATCTTTAACCTCCGTTTTCTACCCTCACTTTTTATCTCCACGTCTTAACCTCTACGTTTTATTCCCCACTTTCAGCCAATTTACGTTGTAAGCAGCCAATTTCCTTGAACTCATCAGGGCTTCCGCTACTTTCTTATGCTTCCATGGGGAGATGAATTTCTTGCTACGCTTCTTAATATTGCCAGCACCAACTTCTTCATTTTACATCTATTTTAGACTAAATGAGTGCTGATCATTATGCTTAATGAAATGAAGTTATAACATATATGGATAAGATGATATTTTGTAAGTCTTCCTTAGAATGTATCAATGTTTTATGTTGTCTTTTAGTAAAACTTCGTCGTACACCATTGGTTATACAGCTAAAACAATATATTTTACGGAAAAATGGAATCGCGGTTATTACATTTCAAACAGGCTTGCAACAGCGCCAAAAGTGATCAGTCGCATGCCGTCAATTGCTTAAGTGGTTATTGGCCATTTCGTATACGATAGCAGCGCCTTAAGACAGCGATAAGGAGCGATTTGGAAGGAAGGGCGTAGCGGCGAAACATTGTCTTTTTGGTTTGGATTTTGGTGGTGCATGCGAAGAGTGTTGTTCACTTCGTTTTCGCGGAGTTTATTTAGTCGCCGGAAAATGCGGAGCTCGTCGGTCGACAATTTAGTCCCCCCTCCGTCCTCCAACCGCTTAAAATGCAGCCGTTAACCGTGATCGCATCAAGTAAGACGGAGGTAGGAGACTCTTAACGGAGGAGGAGGAGGTTAATCGTTTGGCGCGAAAATTAGTTCCGGTGCATTAGTCGTTTTATCGCTGGCAAATCGAATTTAATCACAGTGCATGGCAACGAGAGCGTTTCGCGTTCAGAGAAAGCAGGTCGAAAGCGGCGCTTGCGTTCACAGGAACCAGCCGAAAAATGCCTGTCGGGGAGGGCGTGATTCAGCACCATCGTCGCCTGCTAATCCTTCTTTACTTTAAATTCTCACCGGTGCAATTCACACACATACAAACGTGTGCAATAGAATCAAAATGGGAGAGAGAAAGAGAGAAATAGGAAGAAGGAAGAGAGGAAGGACGAGACTTTGTCTTCCTTTCCAGTTGCTGAGCAGCGGAAAGAGACCAAGTCGAAAAGATTTCATCATCATTTGTTCAATGCAAATACACGAACGTAATTGTCCATCTTCTTGACAAATTTCTTTGAGGTTCAGAGAAAGATTATTTTCATTTTGTTTCATCTAAGCTTCTAGATCACGGTTTCCCAAGTAGCTAAAAGCTGTGGAACTTATTTTTTTTTAAATTTGAGTCGAGCTCTCATATTTTTTGAAAGTTTTGCTATTTTTGTAGTAAATTAGCTGTGCTTGACAAGTAGGTAAATAATATTAAAAAATAGCTGTAATAAAGGCTAGTATTACAAAGTTCCGTGCATTTAAAATACTCATAGTTTGGGTTTTATACAAGTGATGTTACCAACCTCTCCCCCTACATTGTTTCCATGGACTCTCAAATGAGGATCATGCTTTAAATTATTTAAAATTTTATTGTTCAAATTATTATAATCAATATTTATATAGCAAAAAAATGGAAATTATTTTTAGCAGCAGTCGTTTTTAAGAGTTCGTTTTCAGCAATTGTTGGCACTATTAGCAAAGAAAATTGCCTAAAACGAAGTTGGAGCATTAATATTGATTACCATGGAGAAGAACAGATACACAGAGCAAAATTTCTCGATATAGTCTCTTCCATTAGAGAGGATAAGGAAACCACGAGTCATTTTGCATACTATTTGCGATGTCTTTTAGTTGGCAGTGAAGATCTATAGGATTAGGAAGTGTTCTACCATCCTCTCTATTCAACGGATCTTAACTTGTTTTCAAAATTAAAGGAACCGATGAGAGAGCGTTTCCTAACCATCGAGGACTTATTTAAAACCGTAGACCGCTCTGTCAAAATATCATTAAATTCGTGACTGGAAGCAAGCGGCTTCCAAAGGCTTCCACGTCGATAGCAACTGGGTTCCGGTTGTTCCTGGAGAGTATCGAGAGACTTTAAAAAGTTTTTGCTGTAATTCTGTGCTGTTTATTTAACCAATGATCATTATAAAACTCCAGTCTTCGTATTGCGATTGTAAAACATGCTTTGTGTTACTGTCTCCAACCCCTCTCATCCCTAAAATCTACGATCAATTTCGCTAACCATTTTTTATTTAATAATTCTGGGTCCTTTCTGTATCCTTCGCGTATACGTTAATCAGGTGTTTTAATGAATTAATATAATCTAAGCAAGGAGTTATCAGACGTTCGCCATTTCGGAACAGATGCAGTTTCAAATATCAAATAATTTTTCAAGATCTTAAAGATTTTAAGAATTAAACTGCAGGTGGACGAAGAAACAAAAGGAAATTTAAAAATTGTTTCCTGAGAAATCGCCTAAAAGCATGATTTAATACAGATGCTAATCTAAAAATTTGAATCGATCAGATATTCTGTCCATGCAATTCAATCTGAAGTCCTTGTAGATATAAAAAATGCAAATCTCTCCCTTCAGCTGTCGATTAACTCGGATTGAATTTTGAAGTATGGTTTAAAGGAAGAATGCTTCATGCTAGAGTTTTTACCCACCCGAAGGAAAATACTGTAGTTTGCTTCTTTCAGTGTCTTGACTGGCTGCGCAAGTATATCTAATCAAATTGGTGAACATGTTGTTTGTGATTTTTTTTCACGCCTGATCTCAATGTAAGAGCATCCAGACAGTTGACTTAAGATCCCTGGTTCGATCCTGTGTTATGGAAATTTCTTTCCTGTTTTCATTTTTAAGAATAAGAGAACTTTTTTGGAATTACATGATTAAAGCCGCAATGTTATTGTGCTTCCTCAATGCTTTAACTCATATAATTTTTTTTAGAATTGCTAGTTTTCTCGATTAAAAAAGTCAATAAAAAATATATAGAGAAAAATAAACCTGGACCACCCCAAGCCTCAAAAGGAATTAAAATAAGTTACTTGAAACAACTGTGTTGTCAGTTCCTGTCTCGAACAAATCAGTAACTGGTAATGTTTTTAAAAGCAACATATTAAGCGAACGAAATTTGTTTTTCCTTCTTAAAACTGATTTCTCAGTAACAATGTAGGATTGGCCATGACAGTTTTGACCCTGAGATGAAAAGGTGCGCACGTGTGTACTTTTGCTTATGTCATTCGAGAAAAGAAAACACATGTTGAAGTGATGATTGCTGGAAATATGTCGAACCGGTTCAAGAACAACTCCTTAAAGGAGTTTGGTTTTTTTATGATTAATGCTTTTTTTTTTTAATTAAATGTTTTTACGATTTCTGCTGAAATGTTGACTGATTGACAGAACGGATTTTTTTAAGTATATGAAATTCAGGATTTCTTACGCACTGTCTACTAGTTTCCAGCAATCAGAAAATGGGAAACGAATGGGCAACCAAGCATGAAAGGTTGAAATGTTGAGGTGAAATTTCAATTTAATTAAATTTTATAAATTTATGATTATCATTCAAACCTCAGTCAAAAAACAACAAAAAGCCAAAAATTATTAAAATATTTTAATTCTCATCCAAAGCTGTAATACAGAGAGTATATGTTTTTAAAAGTCAATAAATATAAACATGTTTATATAAATGCCATTAAAATTTTCTATAAAAATAGTTATTTCTTTATATGAAAACTTTTTCAAAATGATCTTTATATAGAAATTCGATCAAGATATATCTAAAAAAATTTATAAAAAATCGTTATAAAAATCTTATCAAACAAATTTGCGAAATCTATAAATTTCTATCAAAACTCATGTCTGTAAAAATTGCAACACTATGAAGGAATCAACAGAATTAAATAAAATTTAATACATAAACGACTTGTATTGGTGCAAATAAATGAATAGAGTTTCATAGCAAAAAAAACAAAAAAAAAACTAAAAAAAAAACCCCAACAATATTAAGTGTCCGAAACGATTAGTATTTGGTGTAGTCACCACGCGCTGCAATAAATGCTACTATACGGCGTGCATGGAGTCAAACGGATTTTGAAGGTCTGCCTGGGAAAGAGCATTCTATATTGTTTGTATGCGTGCCCAAAGTTCATCTGTAGAACCTGTAGGACGAGGATCACGAGCGAGACGCCGACCAAAGAAAACCGACACATGTTCAATAGGTAACTTATCCGGCGAATAAGCAGGCCAAGGAAGAAGCTGTATGTCTTCTTCTGAAAAGAAGTCTTGAACACTCCTTGCAATATGTGGCCGGGCATTATCCTGTTGAAAGATCGCTCCAGGAATGCCTTGAAGTAAAGGAAAGAAATTCGGGCTCTAGCACTTCACTGATGTACCAATTGCTGTTAAGATTTCCCACAATTCGTAGCAGCAAAGATCCTCCATGATACACAATCGCACTCCAGATCATAAGTCCGGGTGTGTTCATCCACTGTGACGTTCGATAATGTACTCCGGAAGGTAGCATTCACCGGCATAGCGTCTAACACGAATGCGGCCATCATGGTACCACAGATTAAAGCGGAATTCATCAGAAAAAAACTCTTGTTGCCAATTTGCACGCAGTCTCTATGTTCATGAGCCCATTGCAGCCGCAGGCGTCGATGGTTTTGCGTCAGAGGGATCCTTATAAAGGAATTCTTTCCACGTTGCAGCAGACGTCGACAAATTGACGAAGCAGACAGGGATACACCTGTAGCAGTGGACCAATGTGCTGCCAACTCTCTAGAGGAAGCTGTACGGTTCGTCAGCGGCATTTGGTCCAGCGTTAACGTCACCTTTCGGCGTCCACTTCCAGATTTTCGAGTTGTCGGTCCACTGTTTCCAAACTCGCGTCATTGTGCTGCTGTTACTCTGTACACGAGGTGCTTTTGCACGATAGGAAAATCCTTCTTTACGAAGGCCGATAATTCTCCCTCGTTCAAATGGCGTAAGTTTACCACTAGCAGATAACCATATAACATTTTCAACGTCCCGCTACAGCCCTCTATTTATACTGTTTCAGCAGCAATTCAGAGGGCGCTGCTCAGCCCACGCATGCGTGGGTACTCTGAAATTTTAATCATTTGCTTAACACACTATAATTTGCATTTGCTGAAAATTAAGCTCAATCGCGTCATTCCTTCATGGTGTTGCGATTTTTACAAACATGAGTTTAAAATTATTTTATAATTTCCACAACATCCCTTAAAATGAATTTCTATAAATTAAGGTCGTAATAATTTTTTATTTTATTTTTTTTAGAAAATACCGTACTTACACAGTCTTAGGTGAGAATTAGCTTAAAAAAAAGCTTTTCCGTTTTGTTTTTTGGTTGAAGTTCAATTGATATTTTTAATGTATAAAATTAAAAACAAGAAGAAGTTGTCAGAATAGCGCGAAACAAAGAACGAGACAGGCTGGTTGCTGACTATTTGCTTTCACAGGGTGTATACACCATAAGATATAACCTACCCCAGTGGTTGCTCAACTTACTTGATTTTCTAGTTTCCACGAATTTCAGCTGGTTGCCGCAACCAATTTCGTAAGCGCGCGTTAACACGGTTATGTCTAGTGGCAATCTGGTTAGGTTAGGTTAGTGCTATTAGTTAATTAAGGTTTTTCCGCATGGTATTACTTATACGTTCTGGTCTCTTGGAACCTATTATATAATTGAAACTCAGTTACGTGTGAGCAAGGATTTTTTATATTAGATGTTTCCGTAAATTTTTCATACGAAAACGCTCTTGTGTTCTTCTCTAAGCTTCCGGAAAAAAAATCTAGCATAAATACATGGAAGAATTAAACTTTAACAGGATTGTAACAACTTCATCCTTATCTTAACATTAAACTCACGGTGATTTACCGCTGCTAGATTAGGTACGAGTGCACTTAGGTCAGTCACTATTTTGAAAAACCGTCTATCAAACGCTGGGATAAGGAGACAGGAGGAGAGGGGGAAAAATCCACAAACTAGTTTATTGATCTTATCTTAATTGAACGGGAAGCAATTCAAGATTTTGTTACACATGTTACTAGATAATTGGCGAGAAGAATGTATATTTATGGCACAAATCGACGAGGAAAAAAACCGCAGCAAACCTAATCGAAACCCGTTTTCTTGGTTAATTGGGCAAGACGTAAAAATAAATCAAGAAACTGCCTCTTTTTGCCATATTTATCTCGCTACAGAGGCTTCTAAGATTGTCATAGCTCGTGGATATGTGTTTAAAAAGAGAAGCTACAACCGGTTCGCTGCCGGTTTTTTAAACCCTTTTTTCCGTTGAGTTCCTGGAACCTTTTCTGAAATGGAACGACTCTAAAAGGCGCTCTCTTCAGATTTCTCGCTAACAGCCCACCATTAAAAAAGTGCTGGGTTTATGCGATCGTTATTGTTAGCTAACCACCTGGTAATTTGCAGATGAAAATTTTATGAAAGCCCATCTTGAGGAGACTTGAGTACCGCCCATCCAAATGGAGAAGTGGAAAATAAGCTTAAAAACTTCGTAACATCAGTTGAGTTTTAAACGTAATTAAAAAGACCAAGTTACCCTGAAGGAATTAAAACTTGGGGAAAAATTCAAAAGTTTAACTATTAGTTTAATTATTTTTTATTTTAATAATTTATGGTGTAAATTTTTTCCCTTAATAGTAAATGTGATCAACAAATTTCTGTAAACAAATTTGAATGGTAATAATACGGTCAAAGAAGAAATAGAATCGCTTGCTTTTGGGGAAGTTTTTGGTAAACTGTGATTATAAAGTAAAAATAGATATGGTCGCTTCTTTTTTTATTTATTTATATTTTGTTTGCTGAATTCCTTGTTAAACTGTAATAAACCAGATGTAGTGAATTCCTATTTCTAGACTGCTAATGTTAAACTTTATTGATTAAACTAGGTGTAAATCCATGAGATTCTTAACAACAGAGATCTACATATACACACTGTCCTACCTAAAGCATCTGGGCACCCCCTCTTTACATAGTATATATGAAAATGATAGAGCCAGTAACGTCCTGGATCGTCCTTTGCTGCAACACAACGAGGAAGGCTATCGACAGGTATTTTACACTCTTCTGGCAAGACAAGTTGTTATTCGGCCTTTAAACGGCCAGAAACTGATGAAGATTGGTGGCTCATGCATTCGTATGCGGCGCTCCAGCATGGCCCACATTAATCCTCATTTAAATTCAGACTCTGGGCAAGCCAAGGCAGCAGTTGATGTCAGCATAAGTGAACCATGCTTTTGTTGAACGAGCAGCATGGTATGGAGCGTTTTCCTGCTAGAAGATGCAGTTGGATGCATTACCAAAAAAAATTTGCCATTGCTCCAGAAATATGAATTTCCAACATCTCTTTGTAGCCTAGGCTATTAAGTCGCATGTCCCATTTTACGACCTCACTAGAGTCCTTCACTGTGGGCACGAGACACTCTCAATCTATTTCTCTTTTGGTCACGTCCAGGCCCACATATAACCATCAAATTCCTGGAGAGTGAATCTTTGGCTAATCCAATAGCGATGCTCCTTACACCAACGCAGACGACGAGGAGGATTAATCTTTGAGACAGAAGGGCTTCTCTTTCCGGTTCTACGAATAAGCCCATCTCATGAAGGACACGTTGCACTGTGCGAACTGATGGGTCATGTTTCACAGTTGAGACGGTGATTTTTTCCTAGACGAATTTGTTCTTTTGTCGTCAAACGAACCTCTTAGAATTATGACCACATAACTCATGTTTCGTTTCATCCGACCACAATACATGCTTTCAAAGTCGTCTGGCTTTGTCCCGAAGCGTGCTTTGCAATATTTTAGCATCGCCTGCGGATGAGCACGTATGGTTACTTTTCAACGTGATTCTTGGTCTTCCGGAATGTTGTGTTCGCACTTTGCACAACATCATGCACAGTGGTTCGAGGATGCCCGGTCAAAACACCATGATAACTCCTCTTTTTATGAAAAATGTACATCTTAAGATAATTAAAGTATTTAATCTTTCAATCATATTCAATTCTTTTTGTTATTAACATCACGTTAATTGATTATAATATTTCAGGTTTTTAATCTAAAGTAATGATATGATATTTTCCATGTAATAATATACAAGGGACTATCAATGTTCCCAGAATTGTAGTCGTCTGGCCGGTGACTGGATACAGTATTCACAGTACTTAATCCCCTTCAAAGTACTTTCCTTGGGCACACATACACACTTACTCCAACGAGACATCCACTCCTGGAAAGCCCGTACGAACTCTTCCTTTGGAATGGACTTGAGACCGGCTGTCGCACTTGCTTCGATCTCTTCTTTCGACACAAAACGTTACCCCCATAGTCCATTTTCAATCTGTTGAAAAGCCAGAAGTCGCAGAGGGCAAGGTCTGGGGAGTACGGGGCTTGGGGCACCACTGGGATTTTTCGTTGTGCCAAGAATTCCTGTACCACTAATGCACATCCCCAGTTCCTCAACCAAGATCGCCTGAGCGGACCCGAAAGAAATGTTCATTTCTGAAGCCACTTCGTTGATGGTTATCCTCCGATCAGTACGCACCAAATCCAGCAATTTTACGAAGTCTTCAGGTTGCCTGGAGGTTGTTGGTTTTCCCGAGTGCGGCTCATCTTCGAGACTGTCCTGGCCCGCCTTAAACCGGTTGAACCAATCAAACGCAGCTGATTTCTTAAGGGCACTATCCACGTACGCCTGTTTCAGTGCTTGCAGTGTCTCCGTAGCACTTTTTCCAAGCTTGAACATGATGTTTGCTCTCTGCTCAAACTGTGATATCGCGCCAACGTGTGTTACACCCTCTTACAAGCACACGCTACAGCTCCCGAATGACACGTCCGAACACGATGCAATCATACGTACGCGCTTGGGATGTAAAGGGCGCTGATTACAGAACGGCGTTTTTCAGACTTACGGCGCTCACCGGCCAGACTACAATTTCGGGAACTTTTTGATAGTCCCTTGTATACCGATGGAATGTACTTTAAGTTTGATGAAAGTCAATTTGACCACTCGGATGCATTGGCTAAAAATTTTGCCATTCCTCCAAAAAGTAGAATTTCCAACATCTCTTTGTAACTTAGGCCATGCGACTAATGCCCTATCTTACGACCCCATCACTAAAGTCCTACACTGTGGGCATGAGATATATAGCTACCACCACATCCGATTGTGAAAGCTTGTTTACCATCTGGGAAGAGACTCCAATGTTTGGCACCCATATAACAGTCATCTTACCATTATATTCAACTAAGACTGTGTTATTATCTGCACTAGATCATCGAATATCAATATCTGCGCAAAATTTCTTCTAGAAAAAGCTTCCAACGTTTGGATTTACAAGAAGTCATCGCGAGTTTTATCATATGAGAGGTCTTATTTACTTTCATCGAACTTAAAGTACATTACATATGTACATTTTATCATTACTTTAGATTAATTCTACTTTCCATTTCGGTTGTATTCATTAGATTTGGACCTTTTACAGAATTTTAGCCAAAAAGATCACTTTATTACGCAACCCGGCATTCTGAGTATCAGAAGAGTAAAAGGCTAAAGTGTGTGTACTGAGAGAATCTATGTACTGTACTCTATAGTCTTGTCCCGCTATCTATGAACTAAAATCGAAGCGCGCGTGCTCAAGCTCGTATCAATTCGCGTTGAAAAAGAAACTGAAACTATTCTAAGGCATTTGGTTGGTGCATGTATTTGAAACTCCCATTAATGAAAATGTGAATAACAGTTTTTACTAAAAAAAAAAACGAAACAACAGTATCAAAGAATTGTATTTTCGAAATGAATCAGATCATATTATGAAAATAACAATTTACTTTTCAACAGCATTCAAGTAGTAATTTCATGGATTTAACAAAACAAATATCCGAAGAGAAAGAGTTTATTTCTTATGGTGAATTGTAGCGACACGGTTGGTAACCCGAGACACGGTGAAACGGTAAAACTGACGCACGTACATTTCGGTTTTAGTTCATTCTTACCGGGACGAAAGTATAGAAGATCTGCAGAGATATTATACCTACCGACTGTAGCATACAACATGACTAAGAGAGTTGCCTTGAAGCTCAGGTTGGATATTTTGAACAACTGGTATAAGAAATATGTCGTATGTTGCTATTTGTTATCTGTATCTCTTTTTCCTATTAAACACAGTATACCGAGCAGATGCTTCATTTTTCGGTTTCGACTGAATTTCTATTTCCTTCAACAATAAAAAAATAATTAGCAATAATTATAATTTGTTCTATTGATTCTAGCCTTTTTTATATTATCATTCCTTGATCATCATCTGCCGTTAATGACGAAACCATTCGTTTTTCTTTAATTCTAGAAACAAGTTTTTATCAATCCACCTTTGCCCAATTAACTGCAAATTTTTTGCTGTACGATTAGAAGTGAAATAAAGCTTTTTTTGGTAAAGCTATTTGCTAATTTGAAATCCTATTAATTTTTTTTTACTTCAGCATAAATTATCAAATTGCTGTTGCAGTGCCTCTTAAATGTGTGTTCATTTCAATTTTAGATTAAGTTATAGCGAAACACGGCGCCACTCTTAAAGTAAAGAGTTCAATTACAACCTATGTATTATCAATTAAAATCTTTATGGAAATATGGAGATCAAAGGACAACAAACTGAAAGTCTAAAATGCTTTTTATTGGGTTAAATTATCTAGTTAGAGAAAAAATGTTTAAGAGAAAGCACAAGCAGAATTTGGAATTTTCCTTGTTTCTTAAGTTCGAAGGCATAAACGTTGATATGCATGAAAAAATAATAAAATAAAGCATAATACAAGTCTTTCGAAGCTCTGTAGCTAAAGGCCGAGTCAAGTAAATGGAAGGGGGCATGCCATTAAACATTTTAAAGTAGAGGGTGTCACAAATTAAACTTAACATTTCGAAGCTCGCTACAGCAAAAACTAGTCATCAGAAATTTTGGGAAGGCCTGAATTACATGATGGGAATTTTTTTTCCAGAGCAAATTAAAAAAAAATGGTTCATTTCAAGATGAAAGTTTGGCAAATGCTAATTTTAGTTATGTAAAGCTGCTAATGCAGAACCAAAGTCATAACTATTTAGCATCGTCCAGAAAGTACCTTGTTGATAAAAGTGGTGAATCTGTTGCTGAGGCTTTGCGAAAATTTTGCTCTTTGAAGCAGTTACGAAAAGGTCCATTCACTGGTAATGGACTTGAGAAGAATGATTGTGGAATTTGAAGAAAGAGGATCATTCAGCCCGGAAGAGGACGAAAGCGTGTTGGTTACCGTGGTCCCATTTCGTCTCTGTCAGATCTTAAAGACAGCATAGCACGTCCTGTACATAACATTTCAATCCATACACTGATTTCAACCGTTAACATGCTATTTTATGCCTACGGATGGCAGCAGACAATGGTTGCCTTCATATTGAGCAAGTTTTGTAATCATTAGAGGTCCCTGTTGTGGTGAAAGTCTGTTTCGGCTCCAACCACCATTTCTCTGTCGTAGATTTACAGAAACTTGGCGACCGTTGGGATCGCTGCCTAAATAACGAGGGTGATTGTTAGGCACAACCATTCGATCACAGCTAGGCATCTGTACTCAGTGTTGCTATTGCCAAACTATTCTTATTGTCAGCTGTATCGCAACGTATGTTTCATTTGAAAAGCCCTTATATCATTGTTGCACATGAAATATTGGATTTCGGGACGAAGTAAGTTCATATATATAAACACCGAGTTTTTGGATAGTGAAGGTTAAATATTCGTGCACGTGAGCAAGAAATCTCTTGAGTGTGATCGATCACACAAAATAGAAGTAAGTCAGATACAGCTACGTTTTCATTATGAGTTCATATTTGACCACATCGCAGCAGAAGCACCGAGAAACATTAACAAAGAATTTAGGGATGACTAAGTAAATGAACGAACCATTCCAAAAATTCCGATCGGCAAAATGAAAGAACAGCAGTCCAAAAAATAAAATTAAGCAACCATCAGAACTCCTTGCACTATGAGACTTTTCCTCGCCCACGATATCCTCCAGCCCTCTCGCTAACCGATTACTATATTTTTTTAATAATTTGGTTCTTTTTTGGCAGGTCAAAAATGCAGCAATTAAGCAACCATCAGAACTCCTTTTAGTCCATATGAAACAGGCGTAAAGGCACGTATGGAAGAGATGTATAGCATCTAATGGTACCCATTTTGATTAATGAAGTCAGTTTTCACAAGAGTTACTGTTGTTTGAAGTTTCATTACTAGATCCGACATAAACCCTTTGGAAGATTTCTCCTTGCCTTGGTTAATGAAAGTAATCCATCCTCTGCCATCTCTGTGGCGTTAATGAATAGCTCGTGGCTTATTGGTATCATCAATGTATACCTAACCTTATTCTAGGATGACCACTCATTGGCATCTGTCATGTGCAAGGTAACGTTCGTAAAGTTCTCTGGTGTTGGTGAAGCATTCGCGGATGTGCTTTTTTCACGCCGACACTGCAATGTTAGGTTATCTTGAATGATTCATCCGACACTTCTTTGAGACATCGTGTAGGTGGGTTTTCTAATTAGCCAGAGCTGGAACTGTCTTCACATTGGTTACGTTACGGATAGACTGAGTTTTGTCTTGATTCGTTTTTTACTATGATCCCTGTCCTGAGATGGAAGCTGTTTGTTTCTCTGAATAGCATTAGTAGTGGTACCTTTACTTACGACGAGACCTTGTTCTTACATTTTCCAGTTATTAGGGAATAACTAAAACCTGTGTCGGAAAAAGCGCATATGTACCCTTCTTATAACGTGTTCAATTTTGCCACCATTTTAGGTTTAATCTTGTCAGTAGATGTATGGTAGAGTGCACGTGCTTTATTAAGGCGCGTGCAATCGTCATTCATGATGAAGTCACGTGGAATCGTGCTAGAAGATCAAAATCGTTCATTGTTAACTGTCACAACCCTTTGTAAACGCGTATGCCAGTAGCTTTTTTTTGTTTAGCCTTCCTTTATGTTTTGCTTAAAGCTTTGCGTGTTTTTCGATTTTTACCTCATCCTGTTTGTGGCCTTTTCTTTGCGAGTGGCGTTTGAAAAAGCGAAGTGCAAACGGTTTTATTCTGCGCATAACCTGGACAACGAAAAATTTCTCGAGCGTGTGTGGGTGTGCAGGGCGGAGGTATAGGGGCGGTGGAGAAAGGGGAAAAGGAAGGGTGGGGGTGGGGAGGGGTGGAACAAAGCCGCTGTTGTTGAACTGCTTATTTCTAAAACTGCACTTGTACAATTGGGGGAATAAAATAATGACGCATGAAATATGAGAGCCATTCACGGAATCTTTTGAATTCCTGATGGCCATTAATTAGTGTGGCGTAAATATCCTCAACTGAGTCAGTGCATCGTTAGCTTTGGTAATTTGAATCATTCATCATATTTGTAATGTGACAGCATTAGCAATGTTAACAGCAAACTAAACACGTAATTCACTGTAATATTTGGAATTGTCACACGGGGGCAGCTGCGTTTGCGATGGATTTAGACGTCAAATAGCTGTCAAGGCAAGAGTGCGGATGGACGGACGGACGGACGGACGAACGAACGAACAAACGGACCGACCCCGGCAAGCAAAGCAGTGTTGGCGCTCGGTGCAGCAAATAGCGGTCGTCCCATTTGTCATTTTGCAATTGCGTGCGAGAAAAGTTAGCGGTTCGTGTTCGGTAGCAACCCGACACACTCTCCTCTCTCTCTCTCTCTCTCTCTCTCTCTCTCTCTCTCTCTCTCTCTCTCTCTCTTTGTACACAACCGAGCCAATGCGTAATTCAAAACATATTGCTTTTCTGCGGAATAAACGTTTTCAATTGCTTTTCCAATTTATTGTAGGGACTTTAAAGTCGTGTAACTCTCCCCGTGGAAAGTTTTCCAATAATATCAGCGACAACACTATGGTGGCGTATCTATATGGAACAGTTTCTTGTACACACTGGCCAGTGAATTACAAACATATGTAAATTTGTTTTAATCCTTTTTTATGATTCAAGGATTAATTTATTTAACCTGGAGTTGGGTGATCCTTATAAAACTTGATCAGTATGAGAAAAAGAAGTACCTAAATGACTTCCAAAAGGGACTCATTTGTTGGTGCTCGTCTAGCTGGAGCCACCGGATTTTCCAAAAATGCGATATCCAGAGTGTTCATTCCTACATGTTGCTTAAACGAACACTTCTGATTTCTGCAAAGAACTATAGTGATTTTGGAACTACAGTCATGACTGGATACGTGAAGACCGTTATTTGGTCTGACGAATCACGAAGCACATTGTTTTGTATCGACGTAGGCAGAGGATTTGGCAGAAATCCCATGAAGGAATGGTTCTACGTGTCTTTTCAAGATAACTCAAGGGTCTGGTGGTGGTGTCATGGTATGTCTTGCTTCTTTAGCTGGTATGGAACTGGTCCCCTGATAGTCATGGAAGTTCGGGTGCATTCCACGGACTATCTGAATATTGTTGCCTACCAAATCCATCATGCTAAGCTGCATGTGATGACTTCTTCATGGATGACAATGTGTTAGTACAGCAATGGTTTAGCGAGCACAAAGATGACTTTCGTCATTTACCCTGAACGTCTCAGAGCCCCGATATCAATCTTATAGAGCATGTTTGGGACATGTGGAAACGAATATCTGATAGCAAATTTGCGAGAACTGAAGAAATGTCTGGTGAACGCCTGGTCTTCCATTGATTTGGCAGGTGGTGGTATTGGTCTCACTGGAGGTTATGAAGAGCCCTCAACCGACCGGACAATTATTGTTCGACTCCTTCAGCTTAGGTCTCTCTGGCATGGGTGGCATTATCCAGCAAACCTCATTTAGGTGCTTCAACATCTTATTGACTCTATGCTAACCGGTACATATACTGTAGATTGTAATTCGGTCCAAAAGGGGTCCAAGAGAATTTAAAAAGATATTTCTAATTCATTGCCGAGTGTGTGCAGAATACATGCAGCGATCTGTGCGTAAACGCCTCCTTTTTTTCTCTTTACTTAAAGACAGCAAAAAAGAATGAAAAATCTTTCGCAGGTGAAGAAACCCGTGAGACATAATCTTTGAAATACGACCCTGATCAGACATTTCTTTTCCTATTAGAGTGTTTGGAGAAGCTCTTAAATGCCACGCGTCCGTTGAGAGTCTTGACAGGTTGAGTGGGCCCGTGAGTTGCCAAGAGTAACATCCCAAAGGCTTCGGTCTGATAATTTTATTTACTGTAATAAAATAGTCGCTATTTTCGGTTCTTAAGCGACTGCCGGGCTAATTAAGCCGAATTGTGCCAAAATAAACGTCGTTGGGAAATACCTCACACAAATCAAATTTCCAGGATCATCGTTGCAAATCAGTTCGACTTGAAAGTGGTGTCTGTCGTTAATTTATTTCGTTATTTATTTTCCCCCCGTGTCAGCACTTAGAGTTAACGGAGATCGGTTACATGATGACTCGACTGGCACTCGTCCACCGATAAAGAAAACGGAGGAAATAGATGACAATCTTGAACAAATGTTAATTAATGATGGCACAAGGTTAAAACAAATGATGATGTACCCAGTGACGAAGGTCTAAAACGTTCTTGGTGACCTCATATGTTTCCTATTAAATAAACAGAAACTGCTAAATCTGGTTCTCCTACTGCTGATCTCATGAAGTTAACCGGAGTAGGTGCTTTTAAAAATAAATTCCGTGTTATTTAATGTTTTGTTACTTAAAAAAATTAAAACTTTAAAGAATTTTCATAAGCTCTTCGTAATGCTGCAACACACACTTACCGATGAAATAGAAATGGTGTGAAACATATCTAAATTTTTTTAATACGTTTTCATGTAATCAAGCATGTACTTAAAAAGAGGAGATGGGTCAGTCTAATCATAGAACTTGATCATCATGGGAAAAAGAATGACCAAACTGATTTTGAATAGGGATCTATTTGGTGCTCGTCTAGTTGCAACCACGATTGAAACAAAAATGAAACAGCTAACTAGATTCTCGATATACAAAATACTCAAACGCTGGAAAAATGACACGCAGTCTTTGGGCGAGGTCAAAAATGCTAACATCGAGTTGAGTTAGTGAAGAAATCATTGTTACTACGATAGTCAACAATACGTTAACAATCGTAATAATAATCATTGCTTCACCAATCCAAGCCAGTGTTTGGATTTTTGACCTCGCCCTTAATGTAAAAGGGAAATTGTGGCTCAAAGACAGTCAATCAATGAGAAAGACCGCCGTCGTTTAAAACGATTTGTACGAAGAAACGAGACATCAACTGTCCAACATTTGACATATCATTTAAACCAAGACTGTTCCTGACCCTTATTTGGCAGAACCACGCGCCGAAATTGAAACGGATCAAAATTGTCAGTCATATACCTGTACGAAAACTCCTGGTTTCTGCAAGAACAGGAAACTTCGTCTATAGTGGTCCCCGGAAGATCGTAACTGGACTCGTGAAGACTAGAAAAAGTTATGTGGTCTGACGAATCACAAACACACATTATAAGATAAAGGAACAAGCGAAACCACTGTATTTAATTCCACTGCACAATATTTAATGTATTTCGTTACAAAGTCAACTTCTTCTGAGTCAACCTCTTTATCTTGTATCCTATTCTCCACTGTTTCTGATATCCTAACAGTAATAAAATCTTGTAAACATTCCAAGGAGGAGCTTTAGCAGTGAAGCAGAAATACATTTATACATTTATTAACAAGAAATTACTCCCCCGAGTAGGGTAACACACGTAGCAGACCCTCGTATATTTTTATCCCCTTTTTTTCAATTTTTTTTCCTCTGCCCAAGTTTTTAAATCAAAAAATTGATTTTTTCTAACGCAATGTGTAGAAAATGTAAAAAAGCTCGTATCTTCTTTCATTTCTCATCATTTCTGATGGAATGACATATCATATGTTACCATAATTCTAACGACCAATTCCGCAATTCCGACCCCACTGGAACAATTGGGCCTAAACTTCACTTAATGTATATCTTGCCTGGAGGAATCTGTATACTGAATTTCACTCCTTTACGTACCTAAAGCACATAGATCTTTTGTCCTCTCTGAATCCCACCCCCGTAATTCCGACCCCAGTGCACCAATCAAAACCAAACTAAATAGTGAAGGTGGGCATGCCCATAGTAAGCTACATTCCTAATTTCAACCTTCTACCTCAAAAAATGTAGAAATTATGAAGGGGACGGACGGATATTATAAAACCAATAAGTAGCTCCATTCTTCCGCTAAGTGTTAACAAGAAATTAATCCTCCTGAGGAAAGTAGCGGAAACGCTGAGGTCATCTATTTTCACCTTTTTATCTGCACTTTATAACCCCCTCCCCCATTTTTTTAATCGAAAAATTGATTTTCTCAAGTATCACATGCCATATGTTGCCATAGTTCTAAAGACCAAGTGACTACCATCCCCATACTCCGATCCTATTGGGACAATTTAGCCCAAACTTAATAGTAATGTTGATCTTGCTTAGGGGAATCTGCATACCGAATTTCACTCCTTTTTAGGCATAAATACGCGTAGACCTTTTGGTCCCTTCTAATTTCCACCCCCGAAACTCCGACCCCAGTGGGCCAATCAAAACCAATCTAAATAGTGAAGGTGCACATGCCCATAGTATGCTACATTCCGAATTTCAACCTTCTACCTTAAAGAATGCGGAAATTACGAAGGGGACGGAAGGACGGACAGACAGACGGACATTGTGAAAACAATAAGTAGCTCCATTCTTCCGCTACTTAATAATATAGATTATGAGCACTTGAGCAATCCTGCATCGACAAAGCGATATCACGTGCGCGCGCCTATGTCAATAATGTTTAAAAGATGAACAGAAAGTAACAATATATTCCTTCTTGAAAAATCGATTTTTATATGACTTGATTACATTTACACTCATTGTTTTAGCAGGTAAATTCGACTTGAAGGGGTCCACGAAAAATTCTGAAAAGTTGATACGGCCGAGCTAAGGGAAGACACCTGGCGAAGTATAAGCCAGGAAATTAACCGAGAGTAATAAAATTTGTGTCATTCTTAAGTGTTTTGGTATTTACAAGAGAGTAGAGTGTTTCAAATTCAGTCTCAGACATCCGAGTAAAACTTTTTTTCTTCATCATCAAAACACATTTCTTCAAATAATTTGTTCCCATGTTGCAATCTGTATTCATAGATTTTTTTCTTCTTTTTCTTTACAAGTTGAACTAATACGGCTGCAACGGTTATTGTATGTGCGGTCTGAACTGAGAGTAATAAAATGCTCGGCCGACTTGTGGCTCACGCTTGCCTCGCGAGGCAAACGTTTGCGCAGTTTCCTTGAAACCAAGGCTGCCTCGCGAGGCTGCTCAATCAGTCAGTACCCGGCTATTTACGATACACGTTATTTTGTACCGACGGTAAGCAGAGGGTTTGGTGGGAGCCCCATGGATCCAACAGCTTTATCAAAGTTCTAGTGGTGGTGTCCTGGTATGGAACTACTACTGCTACTAGTATGGAATGGTCCCTTTAATATTCATGGAAGGTCGGGTGCGTTCCACGGACTACCTTGTTGCCGACCAAGATTATCCTGCGATGCTACAAATTTATCCTGCATGTGACGGCTCTTTCATGGACGACAATGCGTCTGTTCATCTCGCACGGTTGGTTCAGTAGTGGTTTAGGAAGCACAAATATGACTCCCTTCATTCATCCTGGCTGACCCAGAGTCCAGATCTCAATCCCATAGAGAATATTTGGAAATGTTGGAACCACATATCCGAAAGCAAAATCATCTTTCAACATATCCACGAGAACAAGGGAATTTCTGTTGATTGCCTGGTCTTCCACTCCTTATTGAATCTATGCCAATCCGCATATATGCTGTAATTTGGGCCAATTGGATCCAATAAAAAATTAAACATACGTTTAATAAAATAGGGTAAACCTACGTTTCTAGTTCAATGGCTAGTGTGTATCTCAATCACTATACACGAGTTTCCATTTTAATGATATATCCGATTAAGCTGAGATCAAGATTGAGAGATTTGCTATCTACTGGAAACAATATAAATGCTCCATATTTTACCATATTTCAATACCGTGACACCATTTAATATATTTTTGGGCTATCTTTATAGAAAGAGGAGGCCTGTATAGATAATAAATAAATTTAGTAATTTCGTCGGTTAAATCTTTTGTATAGTGTCCCACATACCTACCGGCGATACATACAGGTAAGTTCAAGAGTCAAAATTTATCTTAATTTCAGATCTTTATCTCTCTCCTAAGGCGCTATTTTGGGTCTAATAAGAAAATGATTTTGTCGGACAAGATGCGCCCCCCTCGCAGAAACTTAATTTTGGCCCGCGAGCCATGGGTTACATAAAGCCTGCTCCACACTAATTTCGGAATTTCCCATGAAATCATTTAATGTGCAGAAAATTATACTGAAAGGAAAATGATTTATCTTAAGAAATAAATTTCACAGACTCCTCTGTTCTAGTCGTTTCAGCGGTAATAAAAAGCTTTTCCATCTGCTGAGTCCCTTTGGAGCAATATTCTGCGAGCGTTTCAAATACCGGACACCGAGATAAATCATTTTTGATTTTTGTATCGGTCACGTCCACGACAATCCCATTAGAGCCAGCTATAGCCTTGTTATTTTGTAACTCTGACCTTAATGGGGCATTAATATTCAAAACCCATAATGAGAGGCACTCGATCACGCTTCGAAATAAATGATAATTGAAGCGCAATTTGGCAGTCGCAGGGAAGAGAGCGTTTTGACCGACCCGTTGGAATGCCTTTTGTTGGTCGGTCGGGTTTGGTGGTGATGGAACACCGTCGTTTTCGGCCCCCCATTCATTTTGCCGTGTCTCGAAAAGCAGGCCTCCCGATGCCCTTTTCCGTGTTCGACTGTTAACTTACTCGTCGTTGTACGTTACAATTAACACGGGTGGAAAGTCGGCAGGCGAAGTCAGTGGAAGGGCGTGCCCACGCCGTGGTTCTACGATCATTATGCGGTTGTTGAGTTGTTTTCCATCCGCAGCCATAACTTATCCTTTCAATGCTTCAACCCTTTAATTGCCGCTCTGTTTATGGAGATAGGTTTGCCTCGCTCTCTCTCTCTCACTCTCTTCTCCTCCTCCTCCTCTTTTTTTTCCTTCTCTCTTTTAAAACGTATTTTTCTCTTAAAACTTTTATGGTCTCCAATTGATGCTGGCGTTTAATACCAGTAATTAACGGCTTCCTGAAGCCTTCTTCTTCTTCGGCTCTTCTTTTTGCAACACAAACACAGACAGCTACGCCGTTGGGCTTAAATCCCTAATGGCCTTTTGCAAATTTACGGCTCCGTTTAAAAGAATGGGAATAAATTAGTTATAGCAATCGTTGGTCATAAAACATGAGACCTACATCGGTTCGTGACAATGTCATCCGGATGTTTTCTTCACACGAAACAAGAATCCCTGATTCGCCACGCCGAGACAATTTTATTCATAGCAAGAAGGATGTTTGCCTGCTGCTTGAGTAGAGGGGAATCGTTAGCAAAATTATAACTTCCGAAGGAAATAGAACGATTTTTTTTAAAGATTGCTATTAATTTTTTTTCCTCTTCATCTTTCCCTAATACATACTGTCTGGAATAATGATAGCAAGCCGCTCTATTATTTCCAATGCACCTGCTCCTGTATAAGTCGTCGTTGCGAAATAGCAACAATTTGCACACTTTGTTCAGCGTCGTTAAAGAAAAGGCGAACATATTTTCCCTCTTCTCCGAAAAATCCACTTTAATTTTAGCTCAAATATAACGGAAATTTCCTCGTTTAATGGAATGACACCTTTAAAATTGTTTATAGCAAAGCTTTCACTCGTTTAATATTATGAACGACCAATTTTATTTTCCTTATCACGTGAAACGATGAGAAAAATTGCTGGCCATGAATTCCAGAAGAATTTATGGCCTTTCCATTCGATAACGAAAAATGCGGCATTAACGTTTAATAGAAAAGCCTTAAAAGGTTTTACTGGTCTTTGGGGGAAATAATCTTTATGTAATTATTTTACATCGCCTTCTTGTTAAAAAGAGGGCCTTCTGTAAAAGCCTACACCTCCCTCGGCATGGTACGTGAATATAAGAATTCCTCGTTTGTCGTCAATGTTTCTATGCAATCTGACAATATATAAGGAGCAAGTAAACGTCCAGTGTTCTTTAAAACTAAATTATTTTTTATTACTGAAAAGAATAACCACGAATTTGCTTAATACAGGGTCTTTATAAGTAAAGTTCCATTTTGACATGGCCATAAAAAAAAAAACTACTGGACCAAAATTAGACACAGTAATCCGGTGTAACCTGCTTTCAGTAAATGGTGGAGGCCACATTCAACATGTAACTAATTTTAGTAACGATTAAAGATTTGTTAACCTGTGTCTTCGTGTCTAATTTCGTATACGAATATTGCATAGAGCGCCATTCCATACTGGTGGTGACCTTTTGAACTATTTTTTTTTTAGTAGGTATGAACTTCCCATGCCCTCTTGTATAATATTACCAAGTATTCTAGCTTTTGGTCCAGTAATTTTTTTTATGGTCATGTCTAAATGGAACTTTAATTATAAAGACCCTGTATATCATTTTATAAAATAAGTATTTGTACGAATACGAATTTTTCCTTATCAGAATGATCTTTATTATAATGCTGGAATAATTATAATCGTATTGGGAATGCATAAATATAGTAAAGCACCTTAAACGCAGCTAGATATCTGAATGGTTCCTAAACCGACCGATTGCAGATATACAAGATCCCTTCATAAACAAAATCTTTATTACGCCTGGATACGTATTTCGGACTCTACGCGTCCATTTTTCAACAAGACTGCTATCAGTCTTTCATCATCAGTCTTTCATCACTCTTTCGCGTGTATAACTTCAATAAATAATTGTTGAAGAAAAAATTTGTGGTGCATTACTTTCTGGGCTATCTTCGTATATTACAAATGACTATGCCATGTATCAAAAGTAGAGAAAAATAAACATGTCCACAAAAATTAATTCAGTAACATAAATGGTAAGTATATTTCGGCGAATGACGGTCACAAGGTGGCCGGAATGTACAGTCGGGTGCAAAAAGGTTTTTACCTGCTCCGTAGGAACGGAGCTTACCGGATGTTGACCTGTGGCAAAATCAGAACTTTTACTGAGAGTCAAGGTAAATTAGACTGTACCTGTCCCTTCTGCATGAAAATAGGGTAGCAGGTATACGCTTGGGATGTGCTATTCACGTGCTCAACTATGACTTAATTCTAAACCTTTTTGCACTATTGTACATATACTTAAATCTTATTAAATTATTTTTTGGTTTCTTAAAAAATAGGTTTTTTTTTTAATATACTTTGGCTACTGTTCCATCTGCAGTGTTTTTGGTTTTCCATTCTATTTCGTGTCTTGGTAATCTCATACTGGTTGCTGACTCCTGTTCTTCCATAACATCCGGAACGCCTCCTTTTAAATTAATAACTACAATGAATTAGTAAGAGGAAAATAAGAAGCTAATTATATGACGAAGAGGAAGAATAAAGCATTATTATTGATTTCTATTTGATAATTAATCAAATTAATGCAAAATTAATTTCCTGAATGATGGTAGTCTTTGCTAACTTGAGTTTCAGGTATTTGATTTTTTGTAATACTTTGTGGTTAAAGAGTTTTTCTTTGTAATTTTATATTAATGTTATTAACCACACTTTGTCGGTTATTGTAAAATTTAGTTGACAGAACAATTAACAAAAGTCAGGGATAAACATTTACACACTGCCCAATGACAGATGAACTGGACGTGTCCAATAAACTTTTTAATTTCTTCCATTGTTTTTTCTGCTGGTATATGAACCTGGGGACTGTCAATTTGACCAAAAGATCGGTGATATGAGTCAGGTAATGGCAGATCAGCCGGAATAGCAGCACATACACTAAGTCCATCAAATACCCCCCATACAAACAAGTCACAAGGGATTAAGTCAGGGGAGCGTGGAGGCCATGGCAGCTTTCTTGATCATCATTTCCGACACGACCGCTCCATCAATTTTGTAGCTGTAGCCCTCTAGTGGCCGCAAACGGAAACATAGATCTGCCGGAAATTTTTCAAAAAACACTTAGCGAGCTGCTCTATGTATCTGCAAAGTTTCGTGATATGTTAAATCAGTGATTCCCAAAGTGGTTTAAATGCGTTCGACCCTGGTTCACCAGCTGGTTCACAACTGGTTCACCAGCGGAAAATTTTCTTAACTATAACACCGTGGAAAATTGTTTTGGAGCATCAGGGGGGTCGCGGCTTAAAAAGTTTGGGAACCACTGTGTTAAATAATACACCTACAATAAAATCCAGAAAACCGGAACAGTCATTTGTGGACACCCTGTATTGTGGGAAGTGGTGTTTCTCCAACTAATTTTACTGGTAGATTCAGATACCCACAGTTTCAAGTGACTACCTCATACGCTTCCATTTCTAATGTTAGGTATTGTTAATTTTACTTGCAACAGTGTCTAACAATTGAAATCGGAAATTTATCAGTTCATCTTTAATTGGAAAGTCGCATTGTGACTCTTTCACATTGTGGCTCCTTTGAAAATTTCGCATTTTTATCGGATATGGAGCCTCCCGTACTTTGAATATCGATCATGCAAATAAGAATTTAGTAGGCTATATGGAGAGTACTGATGGGAAATACTCGAATGTTTGGAATTGGGAGGACTTAAGTTAAATAAAAGTCTACCTGTTTATTTAAAAAAAAATTCACTAATGTATAACCAGTTCTCTGAAGGCAAAATAAGTTTGTTTCAGTCCTTTTGTCTAGATGAGGCCTATTCGAATTGAAATCATTGCACCTTACCAAAGAAAATCTGAAAAGAATTAATTGTGTAATAACTGGATTCGAACCAGAAACCATGAGTATCCAGGCTCAATTGAATTTCTATTTGTCAATTAGTTCCTAATCTAAAAAGAGTAAATTATATTTTGTACCCTGTAAGTTTTCTAGATAACGCTACGTTAATTAGGTTAACGTATAGGTTAATACCGATATTGATGACTTTTCGCAGAATGGGCTTACAGTTAGGTTTTAATATTTTATAAATGGCGGGATTTGTATCTCGTTTTAAAAAGCTTTGGGGGCAGCTATCTTCGTTAATGAAGCAGAAGAGCTATCGGAAATGAAAAGTCGAAGTGTAAATGTTTCACATTTAATGAAGAAAATAATTAAATCCGGAAATAGATGATAGTGTGTGTAACCCTTTAAGAGAGGGTAACGCGTTTTCCTTTAACTGGTCCAGATTAATGAGTTGTTTCAGACGTAAACTTTTATATCTTTATGCGGGGTTAGAAAATGATAAATACGGTTTGTAAATCGTAAATCTCCCTTCCACCCACATTGTGCGCTTTAGGTTTAAAAATAAACAGTTTTTGTTGCTCTCGCTCCCTCCACCGGATCTTCACCCACTTAAGACATTTTATTGAAGCGAAGATTTACAAACAGAGCCAAGCGTTGAACTCGGCCCTTAAGAAGAGTCACAGGGATCAACCTTTCGATGAAGGCTTCATTCTTTCTTTTTTCCCTCTCTCGTCCTTATTCGCTCTATCTCTCGGAGCCACGTGCAGTGACGACGGGGCGAAAATGGAGGCTATTGTACTCGGTGCAACACGCTCTCCCAATCCCACCCCATTCCGGCCACGGAAAATGCACCGGGGGTTCGTATGACGCTCGTATGATCCAAGCAATTTCGCATTTGGAAATTAATTAGAGGCGCAGCCGAAGGGGCTGATAATGCGTTGCTGAGACTGAACTTATCGCGCCGATCGCTCGGTCTCCGCCTTGTTTTATGAAGGGGGTCAAGCGAGCGCCGTAAATCCCGCCAAGAAGGAAGGGTAAACTTCCGAAGGCAGGCCTCTGATTTACGGCTTGGGCCTTGCCTCTCAAGATTTACGGCCCTTCTCGCCATGCAATTGAAGCTGTGTGCATGCATCTACGACTTTAGCATATTCGTGATGTTACGTGATTATCCATCTCTTTTCCATTCCCACCCCCTCATCCCGACTCCATCCACCCATTTTAAAACTCCTTCGTGTCCACGATAAACAGTGCCGGTTTTACTTTACACAAAAGCCGGTTTACCTTTCTCTCTTTTTTTTTTTTAAACGTTTCCTTACTACTACGTTATTTACATAACCTCTATTTGTATGAGAGAAATGAAGTGAAGAGGAATGTCAACAACACCAGATTCCGAAACAATATGCAAAGAACGACGGCGAGGTGCCGTTAAAATGCCATTCTCTCTATTTTTTCCTCTCTCTCTTCTTTTCCGGACTTCACATTGCTTGTTTATTTTTAATTCACATAAACGGGGCTTACTTGTTTGCTCCTTAGCTTTTTTGGGGTATTAAAACTGGTTCTACTGTTTTCTTTTTTCTCCAATTTTTTTGAGAGAATGAGTTCAGTAACCCTTTCGCGGTAGATAATGAAGGACAACAGCAAATTTAATTTCAAGTTTCTGAGTATTAACACAGAGGGAAAAAGTTTTTTGTAAAGAAAACTTGGTGTGAAGTGTTAATACCTTCACGAGATTTCAGTGTTGTCTCCTTTTTTTATACCTGGGAAAAATTAATCACTTGTCAACATGTGAATAATGAGCACTTGTTTTATATTGTAATTTATAAAATTTTTTAACAGGGAAAAAAAATGGGACATGTGAAAAATTATTAAGTAGAAATGGAAAAAAAATCAGAGGTTGCATTTGAAATGAAAATGAGGAGTGAACGTGAACTATCAAAGAAATTTATTTTTTAATAAAATGGTCTCTAAGTGTAGTTAGCATCTGGTTTTGTGCAGTTTAAAGAAAAGAGTTGTAGGCTTAATAATTTCATAATTTCATAATTGAATATCCTGTGTGCTGATAATTGCAGTCAAATCCTGCAAAAATCATTTATTCAGAGCTGATACCGAATTTCCAATTGCAGGCTGTAGTGAACAGCTATATAAAGTCGAAACCCTTCGAGATATCCTCAAACGGACTGCATATCCGTAATCAGCGCGTGTGAAATTTTATATCAAATATTAGGGCCGAGAATGCTGGAGAGTAGGGTTCCCAGTTTTCAAGTTCGTCGGTTTGCGGGTTCGAATCACGCTTGGAACTTGGGTGTTTGTTTTGTCGCAGGGATGAGTAAAGAGAATAGACATGTGGAATTGTGTTAGTGTTCCGTAGGACTGAGATAAGTTATCATGAGAAAGGGCACAAAATGATTTAAATATCGACGTGCCCAAAAATCTAACGAAGTAACTAACTGGATATCTGTTGTGGTGAATATCCATTGGATGAAGGGAAACGGGGCATCTGGATATCCAGGAGAGATCTAGTATACGTTTCTTATATGATATCTTAGCTATTGTATATCCTCTGGAGAAAACTGTGGATTGAGTATAATAAAAATAATATTTTCTTTAATTCTCCACACGAGCGATCAACTCCAGGGCAGTCAGAAATGGCCTGTGCTTTGGCAAATGATAATTTGGATTTCTGTTTTTTTTAATGTTTTGTGAATTTATCGGCTCTAAAGAGTGCTCCAAAATTCTGGAATCGTATGGACCTTTATAGAACATGTATCGAGGTCATTCATGCTAGTTAGCAGTCAAAGTTAGCGAAAAGATTGTTGATTTGTATCATCTGGCATTCAGAATCAGAAACGCTTCTCAGTATACTGTATAATTGAATGGCCGTATCGATTAGATCTGTATCTTACGAAGAAGAGTGGTCGAACGTGTTCTATAAGCGACCATATAACAGTTGTTCAGTGTATTCCAGAATGCACATCAAATACAGAGTCCATAACTATCCACTATAGATTGACTATAGTGATGAACGACGTAAAATATCAAGTTTTGTTAAAACCTAGGCAGAACGGATAGGAAAAGACTGCAGATGATGAAACAAGTCTATGGAGAAGTCATGGGTCGTAGTGCAATGTTTAAGTGCCACAAACGTTTCGTTGAGGATGATGCACATACCGGTCGTCGTCGAACAGCAAGAACGGACGCCAAGATTAAGAGCTTCAGGCTGCAGTGTAACAACGCTTCCCAGAGTAATGATGAAATCGCTGCTTCGTCGGGGTTTTGTTCAGCAGACTAGTTTAGACGCAGGCCCTTCGGTCGATTCTGAAACAAGCTTTTCAAGACTGTTCTGAGCAACTGCACCGATGCCGGCAGAAATGCACATTGGCGAGGGATGATTGTTTTGAAGGTGGATGTAAAATTATCTCATTCCTGCAGCTGAAATTATTGACCGTACTATCTATATCATATGTCCTATAATCTAACGGGAACACGGAAACGGACAGGGAGCTCATTTGAAAATCCGCCCTCTTTCAAAGCAAAAGTCCAGTTCAACGGAATGATAAGTTTCCAGTTACTTGAAATGGTAGATCCACATTGATAGTCGAATGGGAGCAAAGCCAAACATGACAACATGACATTTTTATTTCACTTTATTAACAATGCAATGTTGGGTATGGTGCCAGGCTGGATACGAATTTTCCAATCGCTAATTTTTTTTTCTTTCATTTCCATTTTTAAAATATTTATCAAATCTATATATATATTTTGGTATGTCCGTCAGTCTGTCAGTCAGTCAGTCTGTCTGTCATGAATGGAAAATACGCACTTTTCATTGGCAAGTGAAACAAGTGACGCGAGTGACGCAACAAAAGTAAGTGATGCAACAAAGTAAATGACGCAGCAAAGTAAACAATTAAAAATCTCTTTTCTTTTTAACAATAATAATATAACACATAAAACAGTGTTGATTAATATTAATTAAACTGCTTTATCACGCAATGTCTTAAATTAAACTGCTTTATCACGAATTTCGTTAAAATTTTCAAAGTTTTAAATTCGGAGTTTTCATTGGCTCTTCAGACCAGTGACCAATAATAAGTCGTTAATAATACTACTTCAATTCTACGTGTGGGAGATTCGAAAAATAGCTCAATAACTGTTTGATGCATGTAATAACTAATTCTAAATGAATATCTATTAATAATGGTTCTTAATGAACAGGGTTATGGCGCCGACGAAGCGAAAATTTCAAACAATCGCGGAGCCTCCGCCTCGGAGGTCGAAGAAGCCTTTGCGAGTCCAACGGAGTATGAAAGCCGACAGGACCGAAAAAGGCGTTCGGTTACGCGTCAAAGGGGAGATGAACATGTTTCGGATTGTCAACGCAATTTGCTTCAACAACGAAGCAGCAAAGCCCAGATACACGAAGCTGTTGCAAATATCGAAGATATCCAGCCTTGAACTTGATTGGCCACTTGGCTGCTGTATGTTCTCACTGGAAAAAGTGCCGGCGACTGTTCGATTGGAAGGCAAAATTGCCCTGGCAACGGCAACGAGTGGAATTGCAGCACTTCAATTAATGGTCGGGCGAACGGCACATTCAATGTTCAAGCTAGACCTGATCTAAATGTAACTTTTTCTGTAATACTCCCATTCAATTGCAGCATGCAGAATTGCTATGTAAAGGCAGATTCTGGGCAGATTTAGAAATTACTAAATATATTTCTTTTCGTATAATCTATGGGTGTTTAACATTGCTTATTGCCTCTGCTCGGTTGCACCGGGCACAACCAACGCCTCCTACATGTATAAAGAAAGCCTCCGCACTGAAACGTCATACATTGTTACATCATCATACTTCGTCCTTTGTTAACCGCATTTCTACCAATAATAAGCTCTAAATTTGGTCGACTTATGATGATGTAACAATTTATGACGTTTCAGTGCCGAGGCTTTCTTTATAATAAAAAAATCACTTACATTTTTGCAATGATGCTATTTTGGCGCGTTGGTTACATGGCGCGTTTCGACAACCTTGCTATTGTGGGTCCGAATCCTTCAGAATACACTTTTTAAACAGAAACAACTTTGTTTCCCGTCTTGGTTTTGCCTTGACAAGCTCGGCGAAGACGGGAAGGTGCGATTTTTTTTATACCATATGTTTCAAAAGTTCCCGATCGTAGAAGATGACTTTCCCTGCATGCCGTACTGTTGTGCAAGTATACTAAGGGCTGGTAGACAGGAGCCAATGTCTCTCAACCTCTTTTTTTCAATTAATAGGTGCTCCCAGTCGTTACGAATCCCGCTCTTTATTTTACATAAATGCAAATACGCGAATATGAGAGTGAAATAAAAGGTTAAAGTAAAAAATAGAAATTTTATTTATAAAACCTACGGTATACGGTATTAAGCTTATACCGGTACAGTAACAGTTTAAAAAGCGTGTATTGAGTGAAAGCAAACAAATAAAATACAGTATGCAAGAACCATAAGAGATGGTTCTCCTTTGGTGTAACCTACATGTTCCGTTCCTTTGGGAATGTAAAAATAAAATAAATACATTTGAGAAACTTTTCCACTATGTAAAACTGATTTTATGTAATTTATTTCAGCACATGGTTTATTTTAGTTGTTGGCCAAACATTACTGCTGCTGTCATAGGTTAGGCTTTCCCTACATACAGAAGAGGCAGTTCGGGAACTTTTGAAACACACGGTATATGTCCGTCTTCACCGAGCTTCAACATTTACGTGACGAATTTGAAGATCGTAAGCATAAGACGGGTGGTTTGAGCATTGTTTTTCGACGGCACAGAAATATGCCACCCTTGCGTTCCGTACGGAAACATAAGCACGTAGTGCAGAGGATCAAATCAAGGGTGATTTTCTAAAAACCGACGAACTCTACTTTCTGAGCGCTGGCGCAAAATAGTATCACGATATGCACTGATTCCCTGCCAGATAAAAAAACACAACAACGTCCGAAGTTGTCGGTAAATTGTAGAATCGACGGTCATTACGTTGAATGTTTTGAGTATTAAACAATACACCAGACAATTCCGAATAATCATGTTCAATACAAGCTACAATACTCAGCGGGGATAACGCAGGCAATTCGTTTTAATACCAAGAATACCGTTACACACGACTGATCATTTTGTAGTTCAAATGTCGACGATCTTCCGTTCTCCCATCTTATGCAATGACAATTAACAAGTCCCGGGATCAAACCTTAAACAACATTGGTATATACCTAGAGTAGATAGATACTGATAGACCGCCTTCGTTTTGCCTTGAAAAGCTCGGCGTAGACGGGCATCTCAGCTAGTGTTAGAGCATATTTCTGATGCTATTCATCATTACTTTTTCATGAAATATGATCCTTTTGAGAATCATGTTTTTCATATCTTAGTTACGAGCAGTATAAAATTTTGGGAGGGGCCCAAATATCCGAGGCGTGGGGGCGGGTTTAATGAATAAAAACATTTTTAGTAAGAATTCAGTTGGGTCTTATCCATTTAGAACTTTTTCACCAGTAGAAAATATTACTGGTGATTAAGAAAGAATTAATGTGGTGTTTTCCGTTGCCTTCCCCATGATAATAAAGGACAAATACAAACATTTTTTCATATTCGGAGCTTATGATGAATTTTTCTGAAATTGTATCTTTTTGGATGGGACCATGGACCCTCTCTGAGTTCGCTATTGCTTTCGAGAAGTACAAATGAGTTGTGGTCCTCTTGTGGTTTTATTCTCACCTGCATTCTTTTTCATACTTCAAAAATGGTTTAACGTTCATTGTATTCCAGAAGTGAAATAGAAAAGTCCATCTATTATATATCAAAAGAACTGAGAGTTGCACTTCTCAGTCGACTCTCGAAAGTTGGTACACTAAAGATTTCTGCTACTTTTAATCTTGTGGATGCAGATGTGTGAAGGGGGAATTAATTGAAAAGTTTATTACTATCAACTTCTTCTCTTTTTTTTTGCCTATCTCGTTTTCTCTCTCTCTCTTTCAAAGCAGACCCTTTTTACGTTGGATCTCAAATAGAAAGTGAGGGGAAAAGGAAAGGGGGAATGAAGCTCTTTGGCCCCCTCGTGATGACATTCGGAATTGAATTGTTGTGTCGGAAGCAGTGCCGTTCTGTTATCAGTCGCGGCTGTTTGCATTCTTGGACCCGGGTGTGCCCAGTCATCCTGTCGGTTGCGCGGCAACGATTTAACCCACGTCCATCCCGTCTTCCCAAGTCTTTGAAGTATCCATGGAAATCAATACGTAATGGATTCAAGGCTTCCTCCTGTGTTCGGTGGCCACTCTTCTCCCTCCTCCTTCCCTTCTTTTTCAACCCCCTCCAGAGGATAGGGCGGGTTAAGTTGTGCGGGAGTAAATATTCTCTTTCCGAACCTCTTGTCACAGGGTTGACAGGCCAGCAACACTGTCCTCCTCATCCCTGACTGGGTGTTATCGTCAGCTAAACTTAGTCCGAGCACCGTGTGGATACCGAAATGTGAGGGAGGCACGAATGAGTTTTCTTCACCCTCCATCTGCAGAGGGGGTTCAACTTATCCCTTTTCACACAGGCTTTGTCACATGTTTTTTCACCCTCTCTCTCTCTGTTTCTCCCACTGTGGTTTATGTACAAAAAGAAACACGAAAAATGCAGAAGAAACTCAACTTCTACACCTTCTTTTATTTATTTATTCCCGTTTGAGGAAAGCAATGTTGAAAGAAAGGAAGAAAGAAACCAAAATCATATATACGAGGATTGTTTGATAAGTAAGGTAAAAATGGTACTTAAACAGATGTTTTTGGAATTTCTTTTTTAGTTTTCAACATAGTCTATTTAGAGCTAACACTTGGCCCTGCAGGTTTACAGCTTCTTCATCCGTTTTCAAAAGTACAGAGTGTCCTAAAAGTTCCCGTATTCACTCTTTCTGAATTTATTGTACAAATGCTTCAATGTTTGCAACAGTAATATATATTGAATTTAAGAAATAAAATTGTGCACGTACCATTGAAAAGGAATTTGTAAGTAATTTATAATAAATGTTCGAAATGACTGCCATTTTCCTAGTGGTACAGCTCAACACGTTTGCGCCCAAACCGAGAGCAAGGACACCGCATACTAGAAAGTTAAACCAGACCCTGAAATGTAGTACCGCCTTTTGCCGCAATGACATCCGCAACTCCTTCCACCAATTTGCGATACGCGTCGGCGGGAATATTGCTCCATTCATCCTTCAAATTGCAAACAGCTCAATGGTGTTTTTTGGGCGGCATGACCTGCCTCTCAGCCGGCGCTCCATTTTGTTCCAAAGGTGTTCAATGGGGGTCGAGGTCTGGACTTTGGCTGGTCAGTCAAGTTTCCTCACATCCATACATTATTACATCATCAAATTTAGGGCTTATTTTTGGTAGAAATACGAATAACAATATCCTATCTATAATGAAATGTATTACGTTTCATTGCGGAAGCCTTCTCTCTCGGTAGTTACGGTATGACACGGAGCATTGTCGTGCTGAAACTGGTATGGGCCATACCAAAGTGTTCGCATAATGTCGGTAGCGCAGAATTGTCTAAAACAGTTTTGTACTCTTCGGCATTCATGGTTGCGCGAAATAAACAAGAGGACCAAGACCATACCACGAAAAGCAGGACCAGACCATGATGCCACGTCCTCCGAATTTCACTGTGGGTACGACACATTTCGCCGGCCATTCGCCAAACCCACACACGTCCATTGGACCGCCACAACTGGTAGTGGGATTCATCACTCTGAGATGGTTTTCCATTTTTTCTGGAGTCTAGTGGCGGCGTTCCTTGCACCACTGTATACTTTGCACCACTGTAACCGACGGGTGGCATTGAGGGCTTTGATATTTGGCTTGTGAACTACTGTTCGTCCATGAAAACCAAGTGCGACGATCTTTTGGCGGACGGTACGATCGAAAGTCCTGTGCTAATTTTTTTAACGAAGCCTTCCCAGTTTGAGATCGCACGTTTCAAGCATTGACGGTCGTAATCGTCAATTTCTTCGGTTTACATGTTATAACCCCATCTCGCTTCCACTTCAAAATAACACCACAAACTGCCGAGCGAGGTATCTGAAATTTGTTAGAAATCTCACGGACAGAATGACCAAACCTATGGGCTCTAATGATCATCCCTCTTTCCTCCGCACTAAGTTCGCGTCGTCTGATCATGTTGGCTGCAGTAGCTGCTATGAGTGCATTGTAACCCGTCAACGTCTTTTATAGGTCGTATGACGTGTACGGATGATCCCGTGTCCGATGACGAATGGCCAGAGAGTGTATTTTAAGATAAGCGTTTCAAGATGGTAGGAGTGATGTCTTGAACTGTTCGTGTAATTACAATTTTCAGCTCATCTATTGTGTGGGGTTTTTTTAAATACCTCCACAGAAAAAATCGGGGATGGACAAAGTTTTACAAAATTTTGAATTTTTCAATTTTCAAAGTTAGACTACGGGAACTTTTAGGATGCATAAAATTTGAAAATGATGAAAAACTTTGGCCGTCCTTGGCTGTTTTGTTTAAAAATTTCTGTATCAATCTGTAATTAGTTAAAGCAGATGCTTGGACGCCTCCACTTCAAGCCCATTTGCATTCCTTCAGGTAAACACAAACATCCGCGGGATTCGAACCAACTCGTCTAACTCCAGAGAGTTGTAACCTTACGTATTTTGGACAATTTTGAAGCATTCGCAGCCGACACATTTTTGGATACAGACCAAACTGTGATAATGTGAAATTTGGTCTGAGCAAGACGGAAAACACTACGAATTTGAGAATTCTGTTATGAAATTTATTAAATCACCAAAAAAGGACAAGTTGAAATACCCTAAGAAAAAATTATACACTACCGAGCCAAAAAGAATAAAATCTTGCAAACAATCCAAGAAGAATCTTTAGCTGTGTCACGCGTGCCGATGTCAACAATGCTTGAAAGATAAGCAGAAAGTGTATTCGTTCTTGGCGAATCAATCGTTATATGACACGCCATTATTTTGGTATTCTTAACAATCACTATTTTAGCACGTACAATCAACTTGAAGGGGTCCAGGAAAAAGCCTGGAAAGTTGATAAAGTCGAGCTAAGACCTTAATTGTCGAAAATAGGATTTAAAAAGATTAACCCGTGTTCAAGTTATCGTGCAAATGGCGGTATATTCTTAAAAGAAGATTGAAGCTAAAGCTCCTAATAAACAGATCCAGGATAAGTGATACGGTAAACTATTTCTATGGCATTAAGTGATAGTAGACAGTACAAACATCAGGAACCAAAAATATTGGCACCCTTAGAAACGGAAAGTTCGAGTAATGGCGTTAGCGGTAGCGTGAAAAGAATTATAGTGTACATAAGTAAGACTGTAAAACATCATTGAAGGTTATGTATCACAAAAAATGGGTCGTTACACATTTTGGCAGTCGGACGGCAGGTATGGAGATTGCCCAGTGAATGCCTGAGTTTATTGTATCTGTCACATTTTAGTATGGGTTTGTTTCTTTTGGCATCCTTAGAAACCTATAGAATCCAAGGATTACCTGGATATCCTGCACAATTTTGCTCTGTCTTCAAAGCTTTGCTCCCATTTATTTATGGCTTTGCTCTCATCCATAAATCAAAGTTTGTAATTGGGTTGCCTTCACAGAGTCCCGATCTCAACCGAACAGAATACTTGTGGACGAGTTAGAATGACAACTTCGTGCCCGTCCACTTCGCCCGGCGTCAATGTGTGAGTTGGCAGCTTCACAATAATGAGAAGTAGCACAAAATTGCGGTTGTAATCTAGGAAAAACTTCCTAGACGAGTAGACGCTTTGATCATTGCAAAAATCAAGGAGAAGAAATTTGTGGATGTGCTGTCCTTTTGGAAATTTTCTTATCGGGCTTAGTTGCCAGTTTGGGTCTTATCTCTGAAGCTTGAAAAGCTACATAGGATTGAAGTAAAAAAAATATTTTAAACTCTTATTCTTGTTGGCTGTGATTTTTTTAAATGGCGTAGTGGGAACTGGAACGATATGATTGGATCGATGGCGTTAACACGGTTCTTGTTAAACGGTTATCATAACTGTATTAATTAATTGAGCAGTATTATGAATTTTTCTCAGTTTCTCAGGTAAACAGAATTTAGATACACTTACTTTGAGGACGTCAATGCAAATTTACAGGACGTCATAACGGTTGAAAGATGGCTGCCCCCCTTTGAAAGCATGCCCAGGTCATTCGTTTCTTGGATTTTGAGGGCAAGGAACCCATGTAAATCCTCTTTCATATGCGATGAAATATGTTAATAAATGAATGAGTTGATTTGAAATATAGCCCCTACCCACGAGATGTGTAAAAGAAAAATTTTTCTCCTTTTTTTTTCTTCCCCATAAAATTCTTATCAGGAAGTGACTCGAATATTCGTGCTGCGTATAACCAGTGCTTATAAATTTTAATTATAATTCCGAGCGAGCAAAGAAAATCCTCGAAATAACATGTTTAAATTATAAAATTTTCCTCTTTTTTTATTTTCGTTTTAATAAAATGGTGTCTTTATAGACGTTTGAATGGATCTACGTAGGAGCTAGATTCGAAACCAGTTTTAGCCGTCTTTGTAAATGTCGAAAAAGAAAGTTTATTAATGCTTAATGACTATCATCAATTTCAAAGGGGCGTCTAAAACAGATAATTTATGATTAATGGAAAAGCCTTATTTAAGACTCTGTCCGAGGAAGAATTAGAATTAGGAAACTTATTCTATCAATTTGTTTTAAAATATTTTCATTTTCTGCTGGTGAATTTTTTTTTTTAAATATTTCCGTTCATAATTCTTCTCATCTGAAGTTTCTATAAATCCTCTTTCCTTCTCTTCGGACTCCACGTTTTTTGACGAAGTTCTGAAACACCTATTAATTAAATGGCCTCGGAAATCATCAACATAATGGGGATGAAAAAAAAAGCAAATATCAGTTTCAAGAAACCTGCGAATAATAACTGAGCGTAGTAGAAAAGAAGGAAACTTTCCAGAAGAGTTCTTAAAGAATTTTTTTCCTTAAGAGAAAAAGAGAACCAGAAAATGACGATTCAAATCCCCGCAGACAGCTGATTGCGATCACACTGATTTCCTGTTCGTGGATTCTTTAGGGTCCAGTTTTGGCGTTTTTAATGAGAAGTTTTCGAAGATTTAATTTTCCGGCCAACTTTTGAATTGTTTAAAATTGCTAAAAAAAAAAGGAAAATGAAAAAAAATCCATCTGGTATCTGGTCATCATATGTGAATCACTCCGGTTGGAATAGAATCGCAGCTGGGGGTCGGGAAGAACTTGAAGGTTTTCATTAATGCAGAAAGAGCAAAGAAAAAAAAAAGGTGTTGAAAGGTTGGGTGTGGAGGGAGAAGAAATTCTCATCTTATTTTAATTTAATTGCCTCTTACTACCTCTGAGATGATAACCTTAAAAAGTTTCAGTTTCGTTTTCACCATTCTTACTTATTTCGAAGAGGGACTAAGAAATGAGAGAATTTTCCAGTCTAATTACTGGTTCTGAGACTCTTCAGTCTGACAGTGAGAGTAAAACTTTGTAGAAAAGAACAAAAAGGCTATCTATTATAAATAGTTTCCATACTTGAAGGTAAAATGGTTTCTGTTTTTATTTTTAATATTTCTTAAATATGAAATTGTACAAAGTACGCTTATTCTTTTGTTCGTTCTACACATTCCATGGAAGACTTTGCAGGGTGATAATAAAATCTCTCTATATTCGTGTGATATACTAAAAAATCCATTTTCTTTGTTGTTGACGGATGTAAGAAGAGAAGGACGAGACACAAGAACCCTGGAATACAATAAATAACAGAATTTTAATAAAAAATAAAATAAAAAATAAAATAATAATAGGAAAATTGCCTTAGGAGGATTTTTTCACGCCATTACGTCCGATATTGAGTAATAAATAGTAAAATACAGTAAAGAAAATTCCACGGTCTCGACTCGAGCCAGGGACCTTTGGGTAACCGTCCCGATGCTATAACGATGCTAAGTCATTCTTTACTATTTTTCTCTGTTTATTTAAAAAATAAGTTTTTTAATTTTTTATTTTGAATTTATTTATTTTATTTTTTATTAATTTTCTATTTATTTTCTTTGCAGGGAATGTTAAAGTATACTAATAATAAAAGGTTAAATATGTGGTTGGGGACAGTGCGGACAAGGGTCTACAGACCTTTAATGTTTGTAGCGTAAAGAGTTATTGGAAACACATACCACGACATATTGAAACAATTTTGAAGCCACAGTTGTTCTCTGAAGGAATTATAGACTTTATGTTTCTGAAGAGGAAAAATGAGTACGGGAACTTTTAGGATACTTTGGTTGGTATTTCTAATTTACTTCCAATGGGACTTATATCACCCATTGATAATGTTTATTGGGATATTTTGCCATAATTTTTTTGTGACTGACTGAATCACTTTTTTCCGGTAGATGTAGTTGCTCATCAAAACTTTGACCCACCAGAACTGATCATCTTATACATGTACTTTTTTGTCTGGGGGTTTATCAAGTCTAAGATTTACCAGATGAAAGTCTATAATATTGAATAAATGGAACAATTTATTCAGCAACAGTTCTTGGAATAGTTTTGTTGGAGATAGTTAGTTTTACGGGCCGTGGAGGAGCGCTGAGGGCTCGCTTAGATATGCAAGGCGGTAAAGTTGAAATTTACTGAATGAATGACCAATTTCGTGATTTGTTACTAGACGATTATCGTTTATTCTGTGATGAAATATGTTTACGCAGTAAATGTATAGAGAATTTATAATCATTCAGTATGTGTTCTTTTCCGTAATTTATTGTATCAGAATGATATTTTTTAATGAAAGATATGTTCTACTCATTTACACTCATACATTCCTAAGTCGCTTGTTTTGGATAACTCTATGGATCGTTAACAGTTTATACGCAGCTAAAGTATTTTCTTTTATCCTTATAACTAGATTGTGAACGAACATACAGAGCATCCTGACTATTAGACTTGTAGAATAATTCTTAATCGATATCGGTCAATACCCTTGGAAAGATGTTGGAATCGTCACCTGTTTTATGGTAACACCAAAAAAAATTCATTCTATTTTATGGTGACTCTAAAAAAAAAAAAGTCTGCAGGAAGTAAAACTTAGATTTCTAGCAGATGGTTGATAAAAAAATTATCTTTTATATTCCGTCGAAATTACAGCGTATTGTATCTATGCAATGTATAAGTAAAAAATACATTATAAAAACAAGTTGCTTCTTTGCTTAATTTGTATTTGCTGAAAGGGCCTATAGGGTTCGCTCAACTCAAGGGACTGCGAGAAATTGATATTTAATGGCATCGAAGCACAAGGTGATCATCAATCAGTAATATCTTGCGGTCAAGTTGATCTCGTACCATGTATTTTTCCACTAATTAAATAATCATAGCGTTCAGAGGTTTATTTTTATGATCCTTCATGTTATTATATCATTCAAAGATATCATTTAATCGACACCAAAATATGGATTTTATTAAGTGAGCGATGCTCGGTCCGTCTTTTCAAAAAATCTTAGCAACATTTGCATTTTTTGTATGGATGCCATCTGTTCTCTTTCATAATAAGAAATGATACTTTTTTCGGTGACATCGCACTCTGTGGACATCTGTCGAGATGCAGAAACTCCTCGGAAAAGCTTGTACGGTCTCTGTAAGGCAGATTGTGCATCTACACATCGGTGGCTCTTCGTATGCAGCCACTTCTCGGGTAATCTCCAACGCTTCCAATCTTCTGGAATTACTCATAGAATTTGGCAAAGATATGACACGTAAGATATGCTTGCCAGCTCCACCTCTCTTATTGAATTCCTTGTTACATTAGTAACTATTGCCAGAAAAAAATTCTCTCTGATTCTTCTTGGCACGAAGCATCTTATCTTTTATGAAGACTTCTTGCTTGCTATTTATTTTTACAATAATGATTCTCAAGAGTGGATATGAGATAATCTTAATGACCACAGTAAAGAATCAACAATTTTTAATCTTAATTAGTAGAATTTAAAATATTGGCCTCCAAAATGAAAATGGTCCACCAACGTAACAATTCTGTCCCAAAGTAAAAGGATATTATAAAAAATAATTCTTTTTATTGCATTGGCAATGCTCAGTTTTTTAATAGCGAGGTAAATAAAATTTAATTATTTAGAACAGCAGTTCAAAGAATATAGGAAAGAAATAAACAATAATTCTTCGCTAACCCATTCCAAATTGATCGAAGTATCGCGGGTTTTATAATGTATTTTGATATTCAGCTTCAATTTGTAAAGGTTTTCAATTCAACCCCTGCTGTGGTTCTCTCTTTCATACTCGCAGGTGTTGCTATTGATTGGCGCGGGCGCGCGAGAGAGATCCACGGTACTCAACACCCACGCACGGAGGCAACGGTGGTCACGGGACCCAAGGGTGGGAGGGAGGGAAGGTTATTATATTGGGTTTTTGGTAGAGATTCTACCCCACCACCCACCCACCTCCTTCCTCAGCCCCCGTCGGTACTTACTGCTGTGTTTTATCACCTCTCATCGGCTGCAGCCATCTGCACCGCGATAAACTCGCCCCATATATCACCACCGGCCCATTAGCGTTATCAACGGGACAGGCAATAAAGGAAATGAAAAAACGTTTATGAGAAAAACATTAATCCTCTCTTCTTCTAATTGTCGGTAAACTTTCTCAAATTGCGCTCATTGCTCTTGAAATATCTCTTCATAACAAAAATATAATATCCCCGGCGCGGACGGGGCCTGAAATATGACGGCGGCCATTTTCTCGGTGCCTCCCGTCTTGTCTCGCGAGATTAGTCGGGCTCGCGCGCCCAACTATAATTATCTCGGTGACAGAAGACAAACACGAGCCTTGTCACAAGAGCCGAGGATTTAAGACGCGCGGCCCCATTGCCTCTCTCAACCGAGCGCGCCTCTTTCGGGCTCAATATAGTTTTTGAAAATATTTCACTCAACTAATAGAAAAAAAAATTTAACGGAGAAAGATTTACTGATAAGAACTTGTTTTTTTTTTCTTTAAGAAAATTGATTGGTTTCCTTTTGAGTGAAAAGATCAGATTTCCTTTTGTCCGGGCGTTGGAGGTTACGAAAAATAAAAAATCGCTTGTGAAATTGGTTGGAAGCCCCCACCCTTCCTTTCCTCTCCGTCGGAGCTTTTATTTTTCTAAGACCAATTCCTATGTTTTAATTCTCTAAATCCAGAAACTTATTTCTTTGTCCAGAAAATCAATGAAAGATACTAGCAAAAAGAATTTGAAATATCATAAGGTTGATGCTTTTAAACCCAATTAAGTTCCATCTTATAATCTACACACACTGGCCAATGAATTAGAAATATCTGTTTAATATTTTATTGGACCTTCTTTGGCCCGAGTTATAGCACTTAGGCGGGTTGGCATAGGGTCAGTAAGGCATTGAAACACTTGTTAGTAGCGGACTTGTTGGAAGAAGATTTTTCTGTCGGATATGTCCTATACGTTCTCTGTAGGGTTGAGATATAAGTGATGGAAGACATCTTCGTGCTCTCTCACCAACTGATGAACCAACTATGTGCGGTGAACAGTGGCATTATCATCCATGAAGAAACAGTCATTTGCAGCATTATAGGATGTGCTTGTTCGGCAAGAAGAAGCTCTATGCCATGATATCTCCGCCAGACCTTGAGTTGTCTTGATAAGGCAGTGTTTCATGGGGCTTCCACCAAATCCTCTGCCTACGTGCGTCGTGATTTGTCAGATAACATGCATTCCTTCATCCAGTCTTCATATGTAGACGACCTTTCCTGCTCTCTGCAAAAATACATAGGCATACGACTGGCGAATTGGATCCGCTTCAATTCCCTGCTTCTGGTTTTGCCAGATATGGGTCGGGAATAGCCTGATTTCTCAATTGTAGCATAGTGGATGTCCTGTTTCCCGAAGAACTCCTTTTAAACGACGGTAGTTTCCTCATGATTGTCTTTGAGCCAGTTACACCTTTTAAACAAACACTGTGGACCATTTTCCCAACCGTTGGATATTGCACCTTTTGATAATCCAGTCAGCCGCTTCTTTGTTTCTATCGTGGTTGCAGCTAGAGGAGTACAAAAATGAGCTCCTTTTCGATATCAGTTAGGTCCTTTTTTCCCTCCAAATAACTCCAAATATTAATTTATTGCAGAAACTGTTCATAAGCTTATTACAGGAAGCTTTGGCATCACTAGAACAAAATAATGCGTTTTCCTTTGGAGAAATCTGTGAGCAGTATGCTTGCCGCAACAAAATCACCGATCCCTGTTGTTGAGAGGCGATACAGGTTAACTTCGGTGAACGGCACAAGATAAAAGGTTGATTAATGCCTAGATGAAAGGCTTTTTGGAGACAGGGTGGGTAGTAAAGGGGAAGAGCAGCAGGCGTCACAGCGCTCAGACGAGACGTTAGAAGAAATCATAGCAACTAATCTTCGAAGCCAGGACTTAATCGGCTTTCTCTCTAGTGGTTGTTTACCTTAAGTAACCTGTATTTCCTTAAACAGTGATCGGTGATTTTCTTTCTGCAAGCCATGCTATATACTGCGGTTTCTGTCGATATCAGTGCCTCCTGTAAACAGCTTCTGCAGTAAATGAATATATCCGATAAAACTTTTGGAGTTACAGTAACCTTTAACATACTGAAAACGTTGTTTGATTACGTTATTACTTTTAAAAGTTAATGTTATGGTACGAATCTTTTAAGGACATCCAGTATATTTTATTGTATTATAATTTTATATCAGAGGGTATAAATCGCATTATATTTTAAATATATTCTTTATTTTTAATATTAGGTAATTTAGTCGTACAAGTCTAATCCATTAATTTTTATTTTTCTAATTTTATTATTACATCAATTAATAATAATTTTGATATCTAGAGGCTTTCTTTTAATATAACATATCTTTATATAACAATAATAGATGTAAATATGAAATAGGGAATTTAAAGGGAATATAAAACCACTTAAAAACAAAACTTAGTTACAATTGCAAATTTTGAGATGATAATAAATGGATTTCGTCGAGAGTTTGTCCAGGCTTGATCGTCCTCAAAATGGAAGTGAAATTCTCTTTCTAAATTGCAGTGCTGATCCGATGGATGAGAAATGAAGAAGCTCGAGTTTCTCCCGTCACAAGGATGATTTTATTAGGGCTACCAGACCGTCCCGGTTACCCGGGATATGTTACCAGATTTTTAGACTTACGGTAATTAGTAGATATACCATTGAATCTCTTTTATTCAGTGATGTGTATCTTGTAATGGCAAGACATTTACCGGTCAAGTGTAACCTATATCTGGTAGCCCTATGTCCCACTTTCCTTAAGATTTGTTTTAATTAGCCTCTAGAATATTAAATAATGGAATTAAGAAAATAAAGATTTGAATAAATTAAACGTCAATTTGAATTGTCGTACTAAATTGTTCGAGTTTCATAATCTTAACTGGAGAAATCTTGTTAGATGGTAGCAAAGACGTTCTTGTGATGTAATGTTCAAAAACTAGATGTTATGTTCTTGCAGTCAAATGTCTTCTAGCTTTCTCAAAATAGTCATAGTTATAATGAAATGCACAGTTTTGATGGTGAAAATCCTTTTGATCATTAGAAATTGGTCTATTCTCTCATCTTTAGACGAAATATTATTTTAAAAAATTCTTGCAAAGTTAGCTTAAGTTAAATTAACGCTTTCGAACCTCTTTAAAATTAATTCCAGGTTCATTTTCAGATTTGATTACTTATTTGGAATTTATTGGTTGTAAATGTTTTGTAAAACTGTTCATTGTTAAAATTATTAGTTATTATTGTTATCTTTTATTGATGAGTTAATTTTGATTTATATTATTGACCAGGTTTCTGAAATTTCTACATTAGATGTGGCTAAATAATAATAGTATTCTCTCAAATTTTATAGAATTTATTCATATGTTGGCTTATGTTTATTCAGCAGTTTTAATCAATATTGTTCGTTCGTCATATCCTTAAAACAATCTTTTGTTGTTATTTTTACGCGTTTCCATTTTGCCAAATGGAGGGTGGAGGGAGTGTTAGGGCTACTAGGCTTTTCTCTTCCAATATTTTGGGTGTCGTTTGTTTCCAAATGGTTTTAAGCCAAGAAAGAGTGCGAGAGAGAAATGCCGACATGACAGCAAGATTTCGACGGCCGACTCCACGCTTTTGCTTTTTGCAGAGAGAGAGAGAGAGAGAGAGAGAGAGAGAGAGAGAGAGAGAGAGA
>JAHWFO010012390.1:1625614-1636513 GCA_023313115.1 Rhysida immarginata | reverse complement strand
AGAGAGAGAGAGAGAGAGAGAGAGATGGGGGTAGGGAAAGACGAGGACGAGAACGAAAAGAAAGAAGGGCTGCAGTGAAAAATATGATGCCGGATTTGGAATTTCAGGAAATAGCAGTTGGTTAGTTCACATTCGCTCCATTCTTCATTTTCCTTTCATCGCGAAGATAGTTTTTCGTCAGTCTTTCAAAGCGACGACGGAGAAAAAGAGTGAGCGAGAGGAAGAAGGAGCGAAAAAACCCCGAAACGAAGATATAAGAATAATAGTTAAATTGAAACGAAAAAGAAAAACAAGTTCGCTTAATAAAAAAAGCTAGTGTATCACCCGTTTGGAAAGAAGAAGAAGAAAAACAGTTGCTCAGAAAAAGTTGGTTTATTAACATGTAAGACCAGCATCGGAGCTGACGTGATTGCCCACATGACCCTGGCATAATTAAGCACGCCGGCGTTCTGACTTATGGCGTCTCCCGCTGCCCCGGGGCCTCGTGGCCCTCTTTGTCGGTGGTTCTCAGCAGTAGGAGGCGAACATAAATCGTGGTCGGGTCATTTTTTAAAGTCAAGAAGCGCGGGAATAACTTTACTGGGAAGAGCTGAACTATTATCGTCTGACAGGCCCACCCTCTGCGGGCCGCTGTAACTCATCCCACCTACTGATTAATGGACGCTCCCCACTCGCCAATGTTGCACGCCCCTCTTTCACTAACCCACCCTCTACTCTTACTCTACCCCCTTCAAACATCACCACCACCACCGCCACCACCACCATCAGACTCTTTCTTCCCATCGCCGGAACGGGGCGCTTTTGCCCCCATCCTGTGCTCTATTGTCAGTGTGAAAAGAACTGAGTGTCTGTTGCCAGAGATAAGCAGGCGGTGCTGCGGAGGTGGAACCACTCATTTGAGCGAACGGAGAGAGCCTTAAGGAATCCCCAAACCCCACGGATGATGATGACCAGGGGCTACTAGGGCCGATCAGCGATACGATCAGTGCCGAAAGCGAAACCGATCCACAATCGGATCACGCTTCGTTCTCTTCCCTTCAAACACCAAAGAAGAAGAAGAAGAAATGTGGAAAGAAAAAAAGCTTGGGAATGCTCTGCCTCTCTCGCACAGCAACTTTGGCTTAATTTCTTTAGAACGACATCCGAATGATAGGAAACGGAAGCAGGATTACAACGTCGAAATTCATTTTACACAAGATTATTCTGTTTCATTCAGTGTTCGAGAAAACGGATAACTTCGATCATAAAATTGCTTTCAACAATTCGTGTCGTATATATCTGTAATTTTTAAATATTTTTACAGTTTATTTATTGTTACAAACTTTGTCTTCTATTGACGCTTAGGAAAGCAACCATATATAGAAAAGATAAATTCAAGATATCCAGGAGTGGGGTTGTTTGGACAGGTTAGTTCGGAGAAGTCGATTTCTTAAATCCAGCTCAAGAGTTCGCACTTGAGATTTTTCACAGTGGATGTTCTCACATCATTCTGTTTTCGCGTGTAGTTACAAGTGCTTATCGAGAAAGATGAATAAGATTTAAATTAAAAAATTTCAGCGTAAAAAATATAATATCCACGCGTTTTGGTTTATTCATTGTCTTCACGAACTGATTGCAGAGACTTCCAAAGCAAAAGAAAATACAGGGTATTCAAAAGTCCGTACCCGATTTTTAGTGCGCTATAACTGTTCGACCCGCACACCATTGGAAAGAGGGGATCGTCAAGTTTGTTGAGGTTGCCGGAAGAAGCCTCCCCGGTCTTAGTTGTTTTCTATAACATATCATTACGACTCGGCAACAAAAAGCGTTTTGGATCCTCCGCTTCAACAAGTTGAGTAAGCGATAACTGTCCAGCGCGAATTCCTTATAAGATTCGAAATGAAAGCCAATACAGCTACGACCATTAGAAAACGGCATCAAACTTCCAAGAAACGGGTTGTTTGTGTAAGGAATCTTCTGATTTCTAAGTGCCAGCGTGGCGTGCTCCATCTTGTTGGAACACAAAATCATCTCCGACACCTTGTAATTGCGAGAGGAGCCAGTTTCGCAATATTTCGCAGCATTTGACATAAACTGAAGGGAGCGCACCTCCTGCGGCAGTGAAACAAAACTTGACGATCCCCTCCTTTCAGTGGAATGCGAATCGTATACCTGCGATCAACGATTATGGAGCTATAATATTTTGAAATCGGATGAAGACTTTTGATACACCCTCATTTAAACTTTATTTTGTAAAGCAGGAGTGTCTTATTTTAGAGGAATCAAACATTTAAAATAAAAATTTGTACATAATCTTGAAAGGTACTTGAGTAATTTGTCGATTACGGATAAATGGTAAAAGCAAAAATCGCACTAGAGGACTCCTGGTGATCATTTCATGAACTAATTGACTCCATTGTTTCTTTTTCTGAAAAGCGTAATAATGTTATGGGAAATTTTTCTGGCTGTCATTAACATCCTAATGGCGTTTCACAATGTTTCATGAGGACACAACATACCTCTAAAGGGTTTTTTGGATGGTCCGGAATCGGTCACGCCATTGAGTGTCCAAAAGGAAGAAGAAACTATTAACTCCCAGTAAATGCAGTTTTAAGAAAATTCCTAATCTAACCTCTCCTTCCTAAAACCACTATGTCCTGCATTTGTAAGGTATTCGAACATATGGAGTCCAATGAAAAAAGGACTTTCGACAGTTCACTTTCTTCGTAGATATCGCTATTTCTTGTGTGATACTTAAGAAACCCGCCAGTTTTGGTTAGTGATTGTAGCATTCGTAAAAGTCTTTCGGGGTGGATTTTTTTTCATTGAGCAGGCCTAAAGTCTTTTTTTCTTCAAGTCTACTAAGTCAGCTATTAAAGAGAAGAAACAAACTTCTTGTCCACAAAATGTTTTATTTGGATCGAATGCACATTTCAACTACACTGTGGTCATTATATGGAGTTATTTTGGACAGTATAAAAGTGTCCCAAAAGATCGTTTACAAACTTTACGCGCTGGTCTGTCAGGTCATGACGAACAAGTTTTACATAAGAAGTTGTGTCCGAAAATCAAACCGTGTGTGCTACACCAACGTGATCGACACGCAAAAACGTTAAATGACTTTATTAACAAAAACAAACTTAGGATTCATTGTCCATTTCCATCCACGGCCCCATAAACGTAATGCAAATCGAACCATTTCTTCATTACTGAACCGATGCGTCCTACTCCTGCAATGTCCTCGCCTGAAATGATCCCGCTTTCCGCTCTCTAATACGCCTGCAAACATCCCCCTCTAGCGGTGGCTGGTCACGTTTTCGGACACAACTTCTTATGTAAAGCTTGTTCGTCATGGTCTGACAGACCAGCACGTAAAGTTTGTAAACGACCTTTTAGGACACCCTGTAAAGGTTCAGAGAATTGATTCTATTAAATATAGGGTATCCTAAAAGTCCAGTTTCATAGAGAATATTGAATTTTTTATGGGGTCACTTTAAGTCTATTGTGTACAACATGCGTCCACATTGCATTGCAGATCTAAATCACACCAACAATGTTACGCAATTTACAAGGGGCTTTCCATGCTCGTATCAACATCTGCAAGGCTCAAGAGGGATGTCAATTTAAACATTTGTTGCCATCATACTTTTCCTCTCTGAATCGTTATATTATACTTATTCATCTATCTATATTCTCAATTTGCAACATTCCCTATGAGATCGGATTTTTTTGGACGCCTCTAGGAAGGTGCCTTATAAAATAATCCTACGTTGTGTCTGTATTTATATGTTAAGAGACAAAGCATGTTCTATGTAATAGCTTAAAATGTGATTTTTTCCGGATCAAAAACCCTAGTCTCTCCTAAAGATGTTCCATATTCCTACTCTTAAAGAGTTCTGGTCAACAAAAGTCGTTTACTGCTTTAAGTGAATAATAAAAAAAATCAACTTCTCCCCCGTGAACTATTCCATTTCTTGTAATCATTTGAACCTTTACTCCCATTCCCTGATGAGAAAGATCTATAGACGTGTACCCTATAAACGCACGATAGTCGGAAAATTATTTATAAGTTAATTAACGATAATTTCAACTGCGTTATGTATCATTTCTGACATTTGGGGTGGAGTCCCTTAATCCGTGTTTCATCGCTATATCTCATGTCGAGTGGGTATACTCTACAAATGCACCTGACACATGGAATGCAATTAATAAATGCAATTAAATGAAAGATTTAATAAGGTAACAGAGCAATAACAACGGCTGTTCTGGGTTTTTATGACCAGAGCCATTATAGATAACTTCGAAAGAGTGAAAATAAATTTTCTAAATTGTCGCGAATCACGCTGTTTCGGGAATACTTAGTTGTCATGAACTGGGCGGGGAAAAGTTTAATATTAAGCGTTACATGTGGAAAAAAGAAACGCTCTTTATTGGGATATAAAAAAGAACCGTGGGATCGTTTATTCTTAAGTCACGTTCTATTTGTTAAGTATAAATAAAATGTATTTTCCTCAGATGAGCATTAATCTGTTTCGCTGAAACTCCTTCGGACAAGAAAGGAATTTTAACTGGCCGAAACTTCAGTTTTTCTTTTCGTTTTCAGTTGAGTGTTTATTTTTAAAGCATCTGTCTTGTTCCTTCTTCTCCTAATTTTTTAAAATCATCTCCTTTTCTTTTAACCTTCCAATCACGAGTAAAACGAATGACTAGTCACCTCCCCTCCTTTTCCTTTACTGATGACGGCCGAGGTTTCATCCATACCGAAAAGGATGAAACCCGCACCGGGGAGAGGAGGGGGTCCACGAATCGTGACAGGGCGTTTGACGTGCACGCAACTTGCACCAAGGCGAGAGACAAATGAACGTCATTGGCCATCATCACCTCCTTCTTTACTTTTCCTTTTGCCCTGACTACTTTCCCCAACCCATTCCCTCTCCCCTCCACCTCGAAGCAACCGCCTTTCTTTTCCTTTAAAAAGAAGTTTGGCTTCGTTTCTAATATCTGATGAGGATTTTCGTTCAACAATATTTACACGTTTAGCTGCTGAAATCTGTCGTCATTTAAATCTATCAGACGTCTGAAAGAGTAATGTTCTCTAGACGTAAATAATGCGCACAAATATACACGAATACGAATGTTTATTTTACGTAAAACTCAGTTTTTGGCTTCACTCTGTCTCTCTCTTTTTCTGTGTGTGTGTGTGTGTGTGTGTGTGTGTGTGTGTGTGTGTGTTGTAGAGTGAAATACTTTTAAAAAGAACATGTAAATGGCATTATATCAAAATTAGGTAATTTAAAAATTTAATAAACCTAAAGTTTAATTAAAACTTGAAATCTGTTAATTAGTGTCTTATTTGGCATTTAAGAAATATTTTATTATTTCAGTAAATTTGCATTAAAATTTCTTTTGGTAAGCTGTTGGAATGTTTGCTTTGAATCTAAACAATGTGTAGAACCCACACAACAACACTTCTATAACATGTTTTAAACTTCAGTCATGGCTCGGGAAAGAACTCTTTTTTAGACATTTTTCTGACCTCAACCAGTCACATGTCGATTTTTTGGTTGAATGAACGGAGTCTTTTTGGAAAAACTGAAGGAACCTTGAATGCCATACCAAAAGCTACCAAAAATATATTATCAAGGATTCGACCAATGGGACTTGCAGGAAATGCCATAACTCAATATATTCCTCCCAGCATCAGACCTCGGCCTGGTTTGAATTTCGGTTAACGTTTCAAGACCTTTTCGCTTACAATGACTGTAGAACGATACTTAAGTTTAGGTTTGGTTTGGTTTGTTTGGTATTAACGTCCTTTTCAACTGCTATGGTCATTTCACGACGGCGTTATAGGGGCCGCAAATTTTGCCTCGCAAGGGTTCTTTAACGTGCAGCCGGCAAACGACTACACGGGACCGACGGCTTTACTTCCCTTCCGAAGGAAGTGCGTGATCTCAGGATTTTCCCCTGAAAAATCCTCGTCGTCCTCGGCCAGGAACAAACCCGCGTACTCGGGCATCAGAGGCGATCACGCAACCACTGAGCCACCGAGGGCGATATACTTAAGTTTAAAATGGAAAGTAGAATTAATCTAAAGTAATGATATTTTATTTCAATGTAATAAAATCTACAGATTGAATGTATTTTAAGTTCGACGAAAGAAGATTTGACCACTGATGTTAAAACTGACGATGACTTCTTGTTGATCCAAATATTGGAGGCTTTTTCTATAAGAAATTCCACGCAGATATTGACATTCGATGACCTCAAGTTCAGATGATAACACAGTCTTGTTGAATACTGTTGATGACTGTGCCAAAGATTGTAGTGTCTTCACAGATGGTAAACAAGCTCTCACAGTCGGATGTGGTGGTAAATTGAAAATTATAAATTAAATGGAAAAATGTTAGTTCCTTCAATTCTGGATAATTATAGACGATGAAAATGAGAGTAATGAAAATGGTGTAAAAACGTTTTCGTAGACAGTCAAGTTCTCATCATCATTTGTTTTATAAGTGAAGATGAAGATGTTTCGTAATTGTTGGTGTCTATTGTTAAATGTCTATTGTTAATTTATTTTAATTGTATCTGTACATTTTATTAGATTGAAATATGTTATCATTATTTTAGATTGTAGAACGATTATTGAAATTTCCCTAAATGCTAGATTTCCTGCAATAAGCACTGGATCCTGGATTGTACAATCGATTTAAATTCTGCTATGATGCCAAATGGTGCCCAGAGCTAATCTTAGCCTGGAAGAACTATAGAATACATCCAGCGCTTGCAAAACACACACGCAGACAGGCTGTTTACACGAATTAAAAAACACGACATTGATCATCTACCGATTGTAATGCAGATAAAAAAATAAAGTCCAGGTCAAATTTGAACGCCCCTCGTACACAAGTTTTGTGACGCAAACACCCATACAATAAATATATCCCAGAAACAACACAAAAAATTATATTTTGCCAGAGCTATTATAACTAACAAAAAATATTCCTCATTCGTCATACGAAGTACATCTAATATAGGATTCCTATCAATGTCCTTTTTTTGACAACATAATCATTTTTGAACCATTTTCGTTTTTAATTTTTGTAAATTTGCTCTCTGAAACAGAATAATAGGATTTATTAAGTATTAAAGAGAAAGTAAGAAATATGAAATCTTAGTTATTGTAAAGATTTTGTTAAGAGTAATTGGATAAAAGATAGCATTGAAAGGAGGTCTAATTTTGATGACGCTCAGGACCCTAAGATCAACTAGATTGCATGAGTAAATTGATGGTTGGTCGATAATAATGAAGCCACCTGACGCACGATCGAATTCGTATCCCTTCGCACTCATTACTTTACAATATTAATGCTACTGTTGGTGATGCAATTACCTAGGCCATATCCATGTCTATTGCACATTGCTCGTCCAAGTGACTCATTCTGGTAAATCAAGAGTGATATTGTTCAGTAAATCGATAGACATTAGATTCACGTTAATATTAGGTGCTAATGGTAGTAGCAGGTTTTTATGAGTCTTTCATCATTATCTCTGTTTATAGTAGTTTCTGTTGCTACATAAGTAATTTTTCATCCTGTTCATCTAAAGATGAAGTTAGATTAAGTGTTTAGTGGACTTAATAAATTAGAAAATGCTTCTTGGGTGCTTGATTTCTCTTGATAGATTAGATATTTTCTCTATTTGTATGATTGCAAAATTAATTTTTTTAAAACTACACGAACTAACTTTTCTATTAAACTTATTGTTATTACTTTTTAAATTTCCTAATGATAGTCTCTCATTGTACTGTAATTTTAGATCCTGGAGTATTCCCAATTATCAAGTAAAATTGCGATAAAGCGTCCTGCTCTCTATTATACAGGGTAGATACATAAATGAGCCCCCCTTTTTATTTTCGTAACCGAAGCAGATATATCAATTTTGATGAATCCAATAAATAGGAAGTTGTGGGTGACCTATCCCATGGTGCACTTTTCATCGTCCCAAATATGCAAATTAGGACGCGTTCAAATCCTATCTAAAAATCGTAACAGATACACGAAAAATTCCAATTGAAGACTTGTTCAGCATGGAATTCCGAACAAAACAAAAAAAAATTTCCAAAATCCGATGAACGGATCACCAACAATCACATGTTGAATTTATTAGTTACCTCCTTAAGTACTTTACAGAGACATTTGAATGTTCAACATGCAAAACAAGAAGTTACCAAAAATTACCATAATAACATTCACTTTCATGAGAAAAAGCAAATAAGGTTTGAGAAAAAGGTTTGTGTCAACATACACAAGACAGAACAATTCCAGCAACGCAAGCTACACTGTTCCTGAAATGGTCAATTTTTTTTGTTTTGTTCGGAATTCCATACTGAACAAGTCTTCAATTGGAATTTTTCGTGTATCTGTTACGGTTTTTAAGATAGGATTTGAAGGTGTCCTAATCTGCATGTTTGGGTTGATGAAAAGTGCACCATGGGATAGGTCACCAACAACTTCCTATTCATTGGATTCATCAAAATTGACATATCTGCTTCGGTTACGAAAATAAAATGGAGGGGGGGCTCATTTTTGTATCCACCCTGTATTATCTATAGTTTATACTATAATTACAAATTACTTTTCTAGGAAAGGAAACATTCCGCGACTGGATTCGAACTAGGGACTACAACATTTGCTGTCGCTGCTCTAACTAATTGAGCTACCGTGGACAGTGAAACCGTCAAGCTTTTACAGTATGTCCGTATGGACTACCATAAAAAACTGAGGAGCTCAAACAGAAAAAACGAAACTGAATCCATCGCGCAGAAATTTTCCTTCCCTTTATGTTTTGTATTTTATGATATGCTTGAAGAATTTCTTCAGGTTCATTATCTTCTCTTTTAATAGTATATATTAATAAAAAGATCCTTCTGGGTGGTTATCAATATCAAATCTAGTAGATAAAATAAAAAAAAATCACTCTTTAGTGAAAATAAAACATCAACTAAATCGTATACTCTAAATATATTAGTTTTCTCGAGAAATCATGAAATTGACAGCGATGTATGCATTTAAGTTTTACAAGAATATAAACCATACACTCCTATAAAGAATGCAAACTGAAGACAACGGTGCACAAATTAAGATGAGTAGTTCGTGGCTATTGATTTAGATATAGATTCTTTTATTGTCTTAATTCCAAATAACTTTATTAATTCAAAAATATAATATTTACAAAAATACATCTTCAAATGAATCTTTAAACCTTTCTTTATCCAGTGCTGTGCGAAATTCGTTTTGTAGTATATTTGAAGTCTACTACATCTTTTTGAATAATCTTGTGTTTGAAAGTGGCCTGTGTTAATAATAATTTTCCAAGATACCCAATAGAACAAAAGCAAAATATGGCATAGTCTATCTGTGTATTCTCTTATTCATATATCGTTATAGAAGGATAAAATTTTAAATTTGACCATTTTAAGCCTGACACGTGTGTCTTTATCAAATTATCCTGTCACACAAATATGAGATTTACCCCTGATACAGAAATGTATTTAGAAATGTCTGTTCCTTAACCCGAAGGCCAGTTCATCTTCGCCAGATAAAAGAGGACAACTTCAGTAATAAGTAATTGAAGGGCTCGGGGCAATAAGGACGTAACCTACAGGAAGAAGTTCTGACTAAATGTAATAATTACTGCCTGTGAAATCCATTTACAGTAATTATTGCAAGAGTAAACTGCAATCACAGTAAAGCAAACCATCAACCATACAAATTTACAGATTTTTAAAAAATATAACATCACTTTTCTCAAAAAATTCTTCCTGTGGGTTACGTCTTTATTGCCCCGAGCCCTTCAATTAGTAAATGAAAACTGGACTTAGTTCGTCAAGCATAAGGTGAATAACGTGATACTCTTGGTTCCTGATTCGAATCCAGGTCGCAGAATTTTTCCTCCATTTTTTTCAAATAGTATCATAACCATTTTTTTTATCATACTTTTTAACTTTAACGTGAAATATTATCAATGAGTCAATATATTAAAAAAAAAAACGTTCAAGGAAAACAGTTGTCATGACTTTTTAAAATTCTTTCCAAATATTATTTCGAGACTTACGAGGTAGGTGTAGAACGAAACTTGATACATTGAAGAGCTTCGGTTTGGGAAACTATCATCACTTTTTTTAAACAACATTATAAAGGATAATGAAGTTTGATATTGAAAAATGATTCAAACTTATGAGCATTACGAGAGATTATTAATGGTTTGCTAAAGGAATAAATCGGAATTAGGAAATTAATTGAGGCGGCTCTTCTACCTGATGTGGTGCGTCTGGTTTATTTTATGTAATTTTCATCATAAAATAAATGACGATATGAATCATATACGTTCACAACTTAATTCTCGCACTGCTTAATTAGGTAGATGGGCGATGCGTTAGGGATACTTAAAAGGAACATAAAACTATTACTAAACAATTTTCAATAATAATTATATTGATAGTCGGCTTGCTGTGCTCCCCTTCAGATCATAAACAATTAATTCAGAAGGACTTGAGTCTTGTGTTTATAAAGTGTTTGGTAAATTTATCGAATGGTCAATTCTAAAGAATTAAAATTTGTTTACGATTATATAACTACTAGCAGAGGTACCCGGCGTTGCCCGGGATAATTACACTTGTAGGTAAACATGACTCCTTTGCCTCATCAATAGACACTGCCTTATTAATGTGCCGGCCAGTTGGCCGAGAGGGCTAGGGTGCAGGCTTTCTAGTTCTCGAGTCCGCCTGGCCGTGGGTTCGAATCCCGCCGTGGGCATGGATGTTTGTGTTTGTCCCGGGCTGCGTACAGATATAACTTGTGTAAAGGGCGCAAAATGACCTTGGTGGTCGACGCCTTAATTTCTAGAACCCCCCCCCCC
>JAHWFO010012390.1:1577313-1624927 GCA_023313115.1 Rhysida immarginata | reverse complement strand
TATGGTAAACTCAATCTTTTGTTCTGTCGATGCCAGTGCCTCCTATGAGAAGCTTCTACAATAAACGAGTATTTCAGATAAAGGTTTTGGAGTTTCTTTGTATTATGCTAAAAACGATACATGATTATGTTATTGCTTTCAAAAGTTAAATATTGATATGGTATAAATCTTTTATGGACACTGTATAATAAGTAAAATGGATTGCTTTCAAATTAATTTTTCTTTCAAATTTTCAAAAAGAAAATGTTCCTTTTTTATTTATTTATCTTGACGCATTATGAAATATAGCCTAAAGTTTTCTTTCATTTTTTTATGGTTTCATTTTTACTCGATGACTTTTTTTATCTTTAAGTAGTAACACAAAAAAATTAGTAATCGATTATAAAGGAGCTGATAGGGTAACCGGTTAAATGCGTGCCTGGAAAAAACGGACTCGGATTGACAGCTACGGTTTAAAAAATAAGGATTCCAAGCGGCAGTGGGCGAAAAATCTCTTGCTTTGTCAGTGAATCAATTGTTTTCTTCAGAGTGGTTGGTGGGTGGGTGGATGGGGGTAGGGGACGTGGGTAGAGGGAAAAGAACAAACAATTTGTTGGTGGAGACGATCGGTCAAAGCGATTGGAAGTGAAGGAGCGGCTTCTCGGGGCTTCCACTTGGTCTCAACCGTCATCTGCGCCGTTAAGAATTGGAAGGAGAGAAAAAAATTATTATAGACAAAGGAAGAAAAAATATATCGGAGAGGGAGATAGAAAAGAATTCTTATCTGTAGCGGCGAGTGGTCGCCGATATGCGGGTGATTAACGATCGGCAGCCGAGCGGACTTCCTGCCGCTTGCTCCCCGACTTTACCCCGTACATATGTTTCTATCCAACGGGAGGAAGAAAGAAGGAATGAATGAGTGAAAGAAAGAAAGAAAGAAGTAAAGAAAGAAGAAGGAGCCGCTACCTTCCATCTTGTGTTCAAAACGTAGAAAAAGGAAAGAGTAAGACGAGGGAAACGGGTGCTTAACATCGGCCCTCAGATTTATCAAAGTTAAATTAAATACGTTTCCAAAGATCATTTTTTTAATGCATGACGAAGAAAATTTTCATTTACATACGCAAAGTTTGTTTGCTTTCAAATCAATTCCATACCTTGTTTTATGCTGAATATAAAAAAATATTTCTTTAAAAATACATAGAGATTTAATCACACTTAAATTATATTAAATCAAATTCAGCATTCATTCATATATAATAAGCATAAAAGTTATTACAGTTTACTTTTACAGGCTTTTTTTGGTTCAAATTCCGTCGGGGTAATTCCGCACGATCCTATGGGGGAGGGGGCGATTTTGTTTCAATAATGGTCATCCTTAAGGCAAGATCCTCAAGATACTTTGTGTGGTTCAACATTGCTTGTTTAATATTATTATTATTATTATTAAGTAGCGGAAGAATGGAGCTACTTTTTGTTTTCAAAATGTCCGTCTGTCTGTCCGTCCGTCCGTCCTCTCCATAATTTCCGTATTTTTTGAGGTAGAAGGTTGAAATTCGGAATATAGCTTCTTACTATGGGCATGTGCACCTTCACTATTTAGTTTGGTTTTGATTGGCCCACTGGGGTCGGAGTTTCGGGGGCGGAAATTAGAGGGAACCAAAAGGTCTACGCATATTTATGCATATAAAGGAGTGAAATTCGGTATGCAGGTTCCTCTAAGCAAGATAAACATCACTGTAAAGTTTGGACCAAATTGTCCCAATAGGGTCGGAATTGTGGGAGTGGCAATCATTTGGTCTTTAGAACTTTATGGCAACATATAGGGTGTGATATATCATTCGATCGAAAATGATAAGAAAGGAAAGAAGATACTACGTTCGAGAAAATCAATTTTCGCTCACACCGGTGGGGGGGGGCGCCCTAAATAAAAGGGTAAAAATAGATGACCTCAGCGCTTCCGCTACTTTCCTATACCTTCCTCGGGAGGATTAATTTCTTGTTATTATCGCTGTTATCGTCAAGTCAGGAAGTCAAGTTTGGTTTTCCAAAAAACAACAAACTTATGCAGAGGCGGACCCAAGAGAGGGCCAAGCCCAAGGGGCTCAAATGCAAGGAAAAATTAAGTACTCGTGGGAGTATTAAATGTTTGGGCGTAGGAATTTCCTTACTATGTGACAAGTGTTTAGGATTGTGACTTTCCGAATTGTTCAAGTGTGAATTTAAATTCAATGTTGACAGCTTTTGTGTAATGAGCGTGGAATAACCCCAGTGGCAGAAAGAACGATAGGAATAATGTGCGCTCTCGTAACTCCCCAAATATTTTGTATGCAAGATCCGTATATTTAGTGATTTTTTTTAATGTATATAGGTTGTAATTCTGTGCGTTGTGGGAATGGAGATATCAATTATGTACCTCATTTTGTTTTGCTTATATAAGAGTGTAACGGTTGGTCTGTTAGGAGCGACAGTTTTGTCAATGATTATAACTCCGTCAAAATATAGTTAAAGTGTGGTGTTCACTAAGACAGTGTCTGGGATATATTTATTGTATGGTAGCTCCATCAGCATTATTATTATTATTATTATTATTATTATTATTATTATTATTACTGGCTAATCTCCTATTAAATCCACAGTCGTAAAACTTGGAAAAGTTTAAGTCTTAACCAAAGATCAAAACCCTTCTAACCAATATAGAGAAAATAAGCAATTCCGAAATATGCAAAGATTAAGTACGGTATCTAGTTCAAAATTTTAGTTCAAAATTTCCTTTGGTACTGCTCCAACGGGTCTTATAACCAATGATATGATATGTCTTTTTCCAGAAGCGCGCATCTTCAATTTATAAATCCCGATATTTGATCTACTCACGCTGCTTGTTTTCAATTCGTGCACCACCTGGTGTGGCTGTCAATGAATCAGACTTTCGTTTCATTATGTCAGACGTGTTACAGGCCAGGTGTCTCTCTGCTTGAATTCCAAACTCCCGCAAAATCATAGCCCACTCATTTTTCAGGACTTCTCAACTAGTGATTTTACACATTCGAATCAAACTTCTGACATTTCATCCTTTCATTGCAGAAGCGTATTGCTGTTATCACTGTTATTCTTAAATATTATCTACAGACATTATAATATTCACTTTATATTTTAATTTTAATTTTTTATTTCTTTTTTTTTCGGTCAACCCATATTCAAGATGTTTCCATGCAATTTTTTTGCGTTTTCCCTCTCCCTCTTTCTTATGACACTTTAGATAGAGAATGATATACTTCCGACGTAAAATTTGTCAAAATCCTAATAAATGAAGATGTTGCAGCTGGTAGGTCAGTGAAGATTTATCATGTCGAGAGTGGCGTGTATAAGGGTGAAGAAGACTTGTCACACCCCACGTGGACGGGATTTCTGTTTCAGCGCAGTTAATTTCCACGTTTACGCCGACGGGATGATTAAACGGGGTTCGCAGCAGCGTTAAAGTGACTCCTTCACCCAATCACATCAAACGATAATCAAACGGATGCGAGCCTTTTGGTTCATCTCTGTTTCATAAATCTCGAGCGACAGGATCAATAGGACTTTCCTTCCTTTGAAAGTTGATCAACTTTGCGCGAGATTCGATTGGAAAGGCTTCGAGAAGAAGAAGGATGGATTGTTAAGAAAGAAGGGGTTTCTGTCGTTGGGGCGGTTCGGATAATATATGATTAATGGTTGTGAACGTGTGTCTGCGTTGACTCTCCATCCATATGAGGCCGGTCGAGTCGTCATTCATCATGGACTTGTCCTTCCCTTGATGGACTGATCCATGAGACACGTTAGCCCTCTCTCTTTATTAACTCTATGCGTGGGCGGGCAGAGACCGTCAGCTGCTCGTTCCTTGAGATCCTAGTTGCAATCTTAATGAATCAAACAGACGGAATAGATATTAGCTCGAATTAAGTGGCTGTATGGAGTAATGTTCTGTCAATTAATAGGAAGGGAGTCTGAGGGCGCTCTTCGCCAACCATTAAGAAGAACATTTGCCACGAAGGAAGATTGGAAGTAATTTATTTTAATATTTCAGGTCTTAATTTGTTCTCTGAAGCCATATTTCATACGATAAATGATTGACTTTACAATGAACAGAGACAGATTTTAATAAAAAAATTATTTATAATCTACGATCTTGGTTTTTTTTTCTAAAGAAAGTATCATAAAAGATGAATTTATTTCCACTTATTAGGATGAACAAATAAGAAAACTGTACTTCAAAATAACAAAATCAAAAATAGAAATTCAAAATTAAAGTTAAATTTCTTCAACGCCAGAGAGGTGTTCAGAAAGTACCCTTCTTTAAAAGTTTCAAAATATGTTTCGAACTTACTTACTTCATTATGGGTGCGTTAAAATACACTATTTATCATTATTGTATTATTATGTCCTTTATTGATTTATAAGCCATTTCTTCGTCACCTTTTGTCCAGTGCTCGTTTTAGGCTGAAACCTGTTGAGCCGTGTGTGAATTTTTGTTCAATACATTGTTCAAATTTTTATTATTATCCTCATCCCCTTTATGCAGTGTCATTTCATCCATAACTTTTTTTCTACTGAAGATAAAGACCATATCCAATTACCAAGTTGTAAACGTATCGTCTAATTAGTAATTCTATCGATAAAATCAAGGAAACTCCGACCCTTTTACTTGACAAAACTGAAGTAAACTTCATGTATCTAAATGAAATTTAAACAATCGCGACAATTTCAACATTTATAACACGTACATAATAACAAAACAGTAATTACAGACTAATCAAAGAGGTGCTCGACACGTTGTCCCTCAGAAGCCACACAAGTTTATGAAATCCCGTCCAAACTTCATGGACGATCTGAAGCAAAGATATAACCGTAACACGTTATTACATCTCAGACGCAGGAAGAAATCGAAAATCAATCAAAACACGAACTGAAATTTGTGTGGCTTCTGAGAGATAAGAGGTTGAGTAATTAGTCTTTTAATTAGAAATTTCACCCGTCGCATGACGGGTGTCAACCATACAGGTTGAAGGGTAAAGAAATGAAAGTGGAGCATCAATGGTGTTCAAAACTTATATTCTGCAATAATACAGGCTACTGTTTACCTGCACATAAAATAAATTGGGCTAGTGCGAATAGGATTCGCGTATCGAGGGTCCGTACTACCATATATTTACCAAAGTATGCCAGGTTCTGGAGGGTGTGGCACTGTGTTCTCGATTTCGGGTTTTATAGACATATAATCTATAATAGTTTAATTGTCGAAATTTATAAAATAAGCGCTTTGAACAAAAAAGTTTTCAAATATTAAATTAACAGATCACCTGAAAAAAGATTTTATGTTTGGCGTTGCGCAAGTCCAACTCACACTTGGCCAGTTTTTCATTATTTGTTGTAATACTTTAGAGTTTGAACTACAATCATGCCAAGTTTGACGCTTGTATGTATAACCGTTTTTACGATAGAACACCAAAAAACAACCAAAAAAACAAAAACAAAAAAAAAAGAAAAAAAAATCTTTACATTTTTTATTATTTGTTAGACAATCCGCCATCCACCATAATAACACAAACTCTGTGAAAATTTCAACTGGCTACCTATTCCCGTTCAAAAGATACTGTCCTTAAGAGTATTATCTTACCACACAGCAATCCCTGGCTTTGGACAGACCAAGAGAATTATTATTTTTTTCCAGTTTATTTATTTAATTAAATAACAATGACGGATTGTCTTGCCACAACAATCCCTGGCTTCGGACTGATTGTTGTAACTTTCTTTGTTGGCCTCGGATGGCCGGACCGTGACCACCGAGAGAGAAGGCCTCTGCACTGAAACTGAATACATTGTTGCATCACATAGATAGTGCATTGTTATTCGCATTTCCACGAATAATAAGCCCTAAATTTGCACTATCTATGATGGTTTAACAATGTATTCAGTTTCATTGCGGAGGCCTTCTCTCTCGGTGGTCACGGGGCCGGACGGACCGACGGATAAGAGAATTAGTAAGATTACTTTTTTTTTTGTTAGCAAACATGGCGCTATTAATTTGTTGTTTTTATTTTAAACTTTGTTTAGGTACATAGAAAAAGTAATAAATAAATACTTGAGATTATGCTCCGCCATAAGGTAAAATATGTCAGTGAAAAACGTAAGAAAAAATTTCGTCTTCCAACTGGGCCACGACGGATATTTTACAGCACGGGAACCAAATGTTTTAAAAACTACTAAATAGTCAAAGTGGAAGTCCAGTGATAGGGCAGGCACCTGGGCTTGACTATTTAGTAGTCTTTAGGACACTTACAAGGGAACCATTCGACCCTGCATCTCAGTTTCACACTAAATTGAAATATGTTACTCACCTAAAGCTACTATTGATGTTTGCAGTAATAAGAAATCGCAGCATTTTGTTTCTTTCAAAATAAACCCTGAAAACGAAAAAAACTTGAGCGCACAAAGCCATACAAAGACTGCATTAGTGATGAAAATCCAGGCTGTGGAATTTTCTTTCCTATTTTTCATCAATAATTTAACATCTGAGGTATGGCGTATGATAAAATCCTCATGGATCCATCTTGAGTTTTTCTTTAAGGGCTGCATTGTTGAAATTGTGAGATACAGTTTCGTAAGGTCCCCTTGTTAGAGACAGCCTTGCTGTAGCATGTCCGCCGTAGCCCAGTTGGTAGAGGCGACTAGCTAGATACTCGTGGTTCCTAGTTCGAATCCAGATCGCTGGGTTTTTCTTTCGTTTTTCATCTTAATTTAATTGCCTAATGTAGTGCCTGCATATCTCTCAACTACTACTTCTACGTAGATACTAAAATTTAACGGTGTGGAGTGCTTAGCTTGCCTTAAAAACAAAAATGGGTCCATAATTCTGAAGTTATTGGGAATCACTGGCCTAATACATAGTTCCAAGATTGGTGTTACAATAAAGTTTTTGTATTTTATTTTCATTTTGTCTACTAAGTATCTGATTTTATAAGATTCATTTATATATGATTTAAAAAATATTTCTGACCCTCAAAGTGTTAATGGACGTGATATATCGCAGATCAAAATATTAAGGATCAGTAAGAAAGAAAATCCAAGAAACTAGCTATAAACGAAAGGGATACCTTTTCGATTGCACTTCTAAAAAAGACAAGTTTGAAAGTTTAAACTGGCCTGGTACCTTAATCTGGTTGATTTGGACTATCACTTTAACATACGTATCAAATTTCAACCTTTTATTTTAAAGAATGTTGAAAATATCAAGGGGACAGACAGACAGATAGATGAACATAAAAAATTTGAAACACCTAACTCTACATGGTACCATTTGAATAAAGCGAATGTGATTGTACATCCTGGACACATTGTATAGGGAATGTACGTATTTACCCAATATAAAAGCATCATCCATTAACATTCTGATTGGGGAAATTCTTTTCACCAAACTATTCTATTTCATATTCAGTTTGTATAAATTTTCCGTCAAAAATTATAGGTGATAAAAATGTCTTCAAACGACATCAAAACCAGTTTCAACCTCAATGATTGAACGGAAGATACCATGATGACAAATTGATCATTAAAGTCAACATCATGTTTATGTATTGAATGCCTGCATGTTTACATTTGACAGGACTGGAAGTGACAGAAGGGGGCAAATATTAATTCTGAGTGACGTTTATTGAGAAATTTTTCATAGTGCATATCAAACTCGACCAAGTATTTTATCGCAAAATCTGAAATGACAAATTAACGTTTTAATTGAAAAATTTTGTTTGCTAAGGGAATTTGAAATCTATCGATCGACACCTGTGCGTCTGTGCTAACTTCTAAGCATAAATGAATAATATCGTAGATTTTGTTATTTGAGAACAGCTACCTATGAGTTAATGATTTTTCTTTCAGTGATTATAAGGATCCACTCTTAAATTGAAAAATATAACAATTGCGCATTAAGAACTTGTAAACATACAGATTATCTTGTGCATTGTTACGAGCTTGCGAATTTTAGTTATACAAACTTTCCAATGAGGACATCAGGACATGTCCAAATGTAGAAGGAATATGCAAATAGAATTTTTACAAGAATTGTTTATCTTTGAGCGCAATGACTGTGGACGATGCAAATAGCAACACTTGTGTTAAGAAGAGTCGACTGTGGCGTTGAGGAGGAGGAGAATGGTCGCCCAGGGGCCCTTTCCTTTTCTTCTCTCGGGGCGAACTTTTATTTAAGTGACCATTGTCTATTGTTTGGTTGAAGTGAAGTTGCCACAGCTTACGTTTCCTTTCCAACCACTTCCATTCATTGCATTCGAAGGAATGAATGGCTTTCAACGACTGTTTACAGAGCGAAGGTCATAGCTAGCGGGGCCTAGTGTTGTTGGACCCACCGATGACCGACCTTTTTCGCTGTGACAACATGAACGGTGCAGTTGAGTTCTTTTTTTTTTCTTTCTCTCGCTTTTCCTTCCTTCCTCCTTTCTCCTGGCAAACCCTCTTTTCTTTTCTAGGACCCTCGACGGGAATTGATCTCGGGCTCGAAAATGCTGACTCACGGCGAATGACAGGACACGGAGAGTTGCCTGTCAACCGACGACGGCTGTCAAAAAAAGAAGGGGGTCACAAAAGATTCCTCAACGTTCGGATGAAGGGGGCATTGGAACGGAGATTCAAAAAGAAGGACCCCACACGTGCGCAGAGACTGATGACGTAACGCATGGATGATGAATGGACGATAACGGAGCGGGAAGGGAATGCCTACAAGAAAAAAAAATCATGGATGACATCGAAATAACAAAAACAATTTTATACGCAATTGTGAAAATAATTAAGTTATTTGTACATGATGATCATAAAGCCCCTCACCCAAAAGATTTTAACTAACTTCGAATCTACATGTAAATTTTCATGAAATTTTTGTGTCTTCTTCTCTGTCTTAACAGAACAAATTCACAGATGATGTTCAGGATGTCCTCTTTCTTCGTCTTTGCACAGCTGATCTATTTCTCTGACCGAGTAAAGGGACTAGATGATCACCCTGTATTAAGTAACTAGCAAAGGTACCCGGCGTTGCCCGGGATAATTACACTTGGATGTAAACAGAACAATCTCAAAAAATTAAATTAAATTTTGCAATATCTTAAAAATAAACACATGAAAATGCTTAGAATTAATACAGTAAAAATTCTTAATGAAAATTTCGAAAAATATATTTTTAAAGGCTCACAATGGATGGACCGCTCCAATAATTTCTTACTCAGATAATCTTACTTCAGATGTACACTTGAAGTTGTTGCAATTTCCACTCTTCTCTCGCTGTGTTGAAGCAAAATTTGGCCTTTCATCACTTTGGGTAGTCTAGCGGTCGCCAATTCTTCTATTTACTTGCTTCCCATTTGCTCAATACAGCACGGAGCTAAAGGTTTGCTTTCTCTGTCGTCTTTCCACTCTTTCTCAATAGTCTGCTAACTCTTCATTATCTCCAGCTACTGATCATTTTTAAAGATTTTCAAGAAATTGTTAAGAACTCTCTTTTCTAAGAAAAACCTGAATAACAGGAATTCTATGCATTGTTACAAATTGAAACTTATCCATATTGCATCATCATTTTATGTTCATTGTTATAATTCTTGGAAAGTATTGCTTTATCATTGCATCATCATTTTGAGCTCATTGTTATTGGTGAATTGCGTGTTGAAACCATTGTTGATACCTATTGTTGCACAAACTTTTATTTGCATTGTTGGTCATGAGATATATATTGTTGGTCCGTGCAGAGTGTTTGTGAATTGCGTGTTGATACCATTGTTGCAAAAACTTTGTCTTGCATTGTTGGTCATGCGATATTTCTCATTAATATGCCCTGCCATAACCATGAATATCGATTTTTTATCAATAATTATTATTTTTTCGAAATCTGAAGTAGACAGTGACCTTCCTCATGCTTTGAAGGTCATGTATGCGAAATTTCATCAAGATCGGAATAAAACTGTAGATTTGTATAAAAAACATACACACAGACCCACAGACCCACAAACATCCTTCTTTATATATATAGATAGACAATGTAATCTTAGAGAGTTGTTTGAGTGAATTTATTTGTAAAAGTCTAAAATGTTCAGCACTCGCTTTGCAATAGGTTTCTTCAAAGCATTACTATGTTCTACAAATTTAATTATAGTCTTTGGTCAACGTGTGTGTTTGGATATTAAATCTTTATTGAACTGAATCGTGCACAGTTGGATATTAACTGTTTCTAATTTATCGGCCAACGTGTTTATTAATTTATCATTATCAGCCATTTTCAATCTTTTTTGCATTTTCATTTTCTTGTTTTTTCCACCTTCCTATTAGAAGGATTAACTACTTAAATCGGGTGGAAATTTTTGTAGTGCCAATATTGTTTGGATTTCATAGCGCCGATTCGGTAACATTTGCTTTAACGAATTCGATGCGTTTCTGCCCGAATCCCATTTCCGAGGCTAAACTCTACGCTAGTTTGTCCATCTCATCTTTTGGACGTCCCCGGTTTCGTTTTCCCTTTGGCCTTTAGATGAGGGCACTACGTGGATATTTGCCAATATGCGTCTGCTGTACATGTTGTCTCCATTTCTCTTGATTGGTTTGGTTTTGTTTGGTATTAACGTCCTTTTCAACTGCCATGGTCATTTCAGAACGGCGTTATAGGGGCCGCAAATTTTGCCTCGCAAGGGTTCTTTAACGTGCAGCCGGCAAATGACTACACGGGACCAACGGCTTTACTTCCCTTCCGAAGGAAGTGCGTGATCTTAGGATTTTCCCCCCTGAAAAAATCCTCGTCGTCCTCCGCCGGGATCGAACCCGCGTCCTCGGGTATCAGAGGCGATCATGCAACCACTGAGCCACCGAGGCCGATCCATTTCTCTTGGAAATTCTGAATATCGTCCACTGTGTTGTCTTGTTTTAACTGTACTTTAATTCTCTTACTCCGAAAATTGATCTCAAAAAAGCATGTGTGCTTCCTCCAATCTTTTTTTTTTGTCTACTTCTTCCATTTGTACTTCTTTCATTTGTTCATTCACTTTATCTCATTCAAAGGCTTTTGAGCCACCAATAGTCAAGCTTAACCTAACCTGTCCTTCTGTTGGATGAATGAACATCTCGATGCTGAGATCTTAGTTGGTTATCTTACTCGTTGGCACTATGTTTCAGCCACTCTTGAGTATCTCAAATCTTGATTTCTAGAAAGTGTTACTTTTAAATGTGAATAATTATGGGGAGATATTTAGTTTCTATAAAGATAATTGCTTCATGTTATAAGCAAAGAGCACCAACAGCAAAAACGTTACGTCTTAATTCCCCGAGGCGAGGTTCGGGACATTGATCGCGATGTAACTAACAACGAAGTGGCGTTAACGTCATTGTCAAAAGATAGTTTTACAATGTTAAATACAGGGTGACCCCAAAAAACGGGAAGTTTTTAACAATCCAATAAAACCAAGAGTGATGGAAGAAAAACATTTTATTCATAGTAATTGAAACCTGTATACTGGAATTTTAAATTCTTGAAATCTGCTGTTGAGATTCTCACTGACCCCTGCAACATCTCAGCTGGGATACTGTGAATTTCATCCTGAATTCTGTTTTAACTCATCCAGAGTTCTTGGTCGAGTCTTGTACACTTTACTCTTGAGATAGCCCCACAAGAAAGAATCACAAACGTACAAATCTGGCGATTTAGGGGGCCAGGGAACGTTACCGAATCTTGAGATCACACAGTTAAAAACATTTTTATGGCTAACGCACGCTGTTGCCCATTTCACTGACCCATGGTTACTAAAATGGCAAAGTGTTTACTTGCTCAAGGTCACTGTCCCACAGTGCTGCAACCTGCTCGAGGCTGCCACTATGCATTTCAAAAATTCCCGTTTTTTTGGGTCACCCTGTATTTGACATTACGCAATTTTGGCATTATAAAGAATACTTACTGAATCGAAAACACAAGTCCAATAAAATTTATCCATGGGAAGATAGCAACACTTAGAAAGAATCTTCCACTATGAGATTGAAAGGGCAGAAAATGCCCTAGATGTAGACGAGCCAAAAACCCTAAAGCACCATTTATTAAATGTTCCAAAACTCGTCGACTAGATTCTGATAATTTTTTTAAACATATTTAAAGCCGAAGATTGTTGGTAAAGTTTATCAGTTATTATCTGCGCTAGTAAATGCACTATAATACGGAAATGGCATCGATTGGGATTTGTTAAATTAGAAAAAAAAATAACAAGAATAAAAAAAAAAGCTTTTCAAAATGATTTCATTTGCATTTAAACGGCTCTAATAAAAAACTGAAATGGTTTTAAAGTTGTATTCGTTAAATTTGTAATTTACTCTACCAGGAAAAAGGACTGTTAATTTTATGGGAGGTTCCTAGAATTAAAATGATTTTTACATTGAAACAGCTTTATTATAGGAGTGAGCGTTATTATTTAATGAGCCTGGTTCCCCCTCTGGGAAGCCGTTGCGTTCCGAAGTCAATGATAAATACATGCAGATGGACGAAATGAACAGGGTTGCTTCATAATTTTTTAAAGTAAAATTTATTCTAAATAAACCTTGTTTTTATGCAGATGATAAATGCAAGGTTTATTCGCTATCCCAAAATGAAGCGTTTATTTTGTGGCCAGACAATAAAAGAGCGAAGCAATTGGGCATCGGCGATTAAGTAATTACAGAATAATAGGCAATTGAGGACGTGGTTTCTCTGATCTTCATGAATTCGAGGAATCGTTGCTCTTTTATGGCCGGATTTTGTTAAAAATAAAATTTAAAAAAAATAAGAGAGGAAAATAGACGTTCGAGTTCTAAATAAGAAGAGAAAGGAGGGAGAGTTTGTAGAGGAGGTGTGAGAAATGGGTAGAAAGAAAAAGGGTCCCTCAGTTGCAATTTTTTTTAAATTTTATTTTACAAGGGCCATTCCCTCGGTTTGGCACCCCCCGTTGTCGTCCGCTGCAATCGGCTGATACAGTTTATCGTTGCGCCGGCAAGACGAGCTCATTACACCGGGAGGCGAAAGGTTAAAGCACTTTTGACAGGGCTGGCTGCGAATGGAGCGATAGAAGCGTTTGAGCCAATATACAAGACCTGCACCTTCCAATCGAGAAACCATTGGTGGACGGTTGAGTGAGGACACCCTCGGGAGCCATGGAAAACTGTACGGGGGAAGTAAAAGAAGAGAGGAAATGTTAGCCAGATCCCTGGATAAAAATACTCGAAGCCAGCACGATTTCACGGCTAAACAATGGGAAGGAAGCGAGAGAGAGAGAGATGGCGTTAGTCATGGGAAGCAAATTGGATCGCTTAGGGAGCTGTTAGTCTAAAGGTTTTACAGCAGACAATTGGAATAGACGCTAACCCGGGCGCCCGACGCTCGTAATTCAGCGCCGAGGAAGAGAGGGGTGGAAACAGGGTCGTACGTTAATGATTATTAATTGTTATGACGTCATCTCGCAAATCATCCCCGTGCTGATAAGAATGAATTCTCTATTTGCGCATAAACGATGCATCAACGCATTGCGTGACTCGCATTGCAGCCGTCGATCACCGCCACTGACAGCTTGTCTCGGCCGATCCAATAGATAGATAGAGCGATAGATAGATAGATGGACGGATAGAGAGAGAGAAGAGAGGGAGAGCACTTCATCATCATTACCATCATCGTTGGCATTAATACTGTTTACAGCTTCCATTGTTTGTATTGTAATTTATTGCAACTGGAATCTTCCTCCCCCTGCTATCTTTTTTTTTTTTTATTTAGTCCCTAGCTCTTCATTATTCTGCAATTTTTTATCACTTTGCTTTTGGATGCACTTCATTGTTATTATTATTATTTTTGGTTCGACCTTCGATAGAGAATAACAAACTTATTAGTTGAATATTTATTAAGATATTTACTCTGTGCGATAACTATATTTTTTAAAAAGAGCGCTTGTCGATCAATTTCTTTGTGCTCTTGAAACTTAATTAATATCTTTTAGTAAAAAAGCACTCAGGAAGTTACCTTTATCTTCTAGTTCTTCATTCAGCTTAGCTTTAAAGTTCCCTACAAAAATAAATGCAAATAAAAATGAGCTTGGCGACCCCCAGGTTGATAACCACTGCTCTAGATGTTTATTTAATTGCATATTATCTATTTCCAGCCCAGTAGGTCCAAATGATCCGTAGAACATCATTGGTATTTACAGCAAATCCAATGGGGAAAAATTTTTTATCAAGAGAAAAAAAAATCATCTCATCCAATAACTGAACTACATCTCGTACAATAGTGGGAAACTTCATATTTTAATTTATTTTGTCTACTTTTCTATTATAATTTATAAAGGATAATTTCCACTTAAACTATTTGTTATATAAAATTTATTTCTTAAAAAATCGATAGTTTATACTGGAAAGAGTTAAGAAACATAGGGAAAATTAAAGAAAATAATAAAGTGAGGATACAATTTTCCACAACAAATTATACTTTTTACTCTCAATTTGAGAATTTTTAATCTTTTATTGATTTGTTTTTGCTTTATTTTTCCTTTTTTATTATAATTTTCTTTATCATTTTTAATGATTTTTTAGTTTATTTAATTATTATTATTACTTTATAAATTTTTAATATTTTCTGTATTTTTTATTTTATTTATTTCTCTAATTTTTAATTTAATTTTATTTATTTACAGTATTTATTTTTTATATCATTCAGTTTAATATTATTTTTTATTTTGCTTTGCTTCCTTTTTAACCTTTTAGATGCTTTATCATTTTTACTACCTTTTTAATTAAAAAAAGAAATTGATAAATATCTATTCATACCTCCTGATTAAAATTTTTTTAAACTTTCTTTTAACTTTGTATTTTAACTGAATTTCTCACATTTTGAAGAAGACAGGTTTGCTGTAGAAATGTGCATATATTAAAGCATAATAATAAGTTTGTTGTATTCTCTTTTGGTGTTACTTTGTATACTGTAGGTAAAATTGATTAAATTTGTTTTCTATATTTTAAACTTATATTTGTGTAAATATTAAGTTTAATACTTGAAGTCTTTTCTAAGGGCGTTTCTGCATATTTTGATCGCGGTCCAGTTATCGCTCAATAAACATGAACGAGACAAATGCTTGTATTTGTAGAATATTACTCATTAGAGTTTTTTAAATCTGAAAACAAGTTAATGTACAACTTCCTTATCCGTTACATTATTCATATTTGAAATTGTTCAAGTTTTTATATTCACTTCCGTTTAAAAAAAATAAATCGTATTTCTAATTTTAAGCGCATTCAATACAATTCATTGGGAATTAAAAATGGATCATTCTCGTGCTGGACTCATTTAATTCTTCTTTTAGTTGATATTACTGTACTATATTAAATATTTTTTTCGATACAAGAGAAAACTATTTCGGCCAATCTTCAATTTGTTTAAGACTCCAGAAGCAAAATTGGTTGTTGCTTCCACTATTAAAACTTTATTGGTTTTACTTTTTTTTTTTTTTTTGTTTAGTCCTCATCAAAACAGGAAATATTATCCTACGGTATTATTACACGAGGGATCCTAATTAGCCCAAAAGACAATGTGCTTATAAAAATTTGCTCAAAAAATTAATTCTTTTAATGTTCGCGGTTTACAATTAATTGGTTGTACTCGTATTTATTTTAACCGTTTTGAGTAAATATTCTATAAAAATGTATAAACCTTCTAAAATTAATACGATCTTAGCATAATTGGTCTATAAGGACCAGATAAGTGCCTCAACACATAAGATAAAAATACTTTGCTTTTAAAAATTTGGGAATTATGTTATGTGCTGAAATAAAACTCCCCACAGCTATTCCAAAAAGAGGATTAACAGAAAAATGAAAAATAAACGTGTATAATAAAATAAACAAGGAAATCACTATTTCCATAAAATTAGTAATAATTTGGTTATTTTGTGGAAATATTGGTTTTAGGTACTAAAGTATATTAAGTAAGAGTACTGATGAGTGGTGCTTCTCAATTCTTTCATGATCTTTGAGAAACTTTGCACAGCAAAAAACTTTTTTCCTCAATTTAATTTTGTTTATTTTTCCCTCAACTTACTTCATTGGTTTAATGAATGAGATTTTGAGGAAATACAGATAGTAGTTGCCTTGTTTATTTTATTATACCGCGTCTAGTGTGCTATTTTCCACAGTTTCTGGCAATATTGAGCTCTGTATTTGAAACTTTAATAATTAATTAAAACCTTTTATAATATTCAACTGCTCAAACTGTTAAAGTTTGTGATAAATCAGCTACTTACAGCAATTTATAGATATTGTTAATCATAGTATAGTAAAATAGTACTACCATCATCATTTAAATCATCATATATCTACTGCAGCATATCTCCTCCAAATTTTTTTCCATGCATAAAGCATCGTTAATTTGAAGGGAAATTAGCTAATAAGTCTCCACGCCGGCCAAATGCTGATTGGAGGCTGTTAGTAAGAACAAATAACCATGCCATTGCGAGATTCGAACCCGCGACCCGATGATCCACGAGAGCCAGAGGAACTGCGCTCTTACACTCTCAACCACCGAGGTCGGTAATATAGTGTACATACGTTACGAAATCGATGCCTAAGGGATTGTTGCCTAATGAAATTATTTTCCCCATTCAGAAATAAATTCTAAATTTAAATGAAATACTTCAATCTCAATTTTCTTTTGCTAAAGTTGAGAAGTAAATATTGTTATTAATTCATGTTTTTAAAGTGTATGTTGACAAAAATGCAAACGTTAGAAACCTGAGATATACATATTTAAACCTGAGAATATGTAAACATTTCAAAGAATCATATTTACGTGATGGTTCAAAACAAGCGATTTTTTATCTGTACGTCGCATCTCTAATGACTTCTGTACGGATCTTTCTTCTAAGAGGCGACGAGCCATTCTTAGGTGCGCTTGTTAAAATTGCGGTTGATACCACACTCTTCAGCGTTGAACCAAATGCTAAACGCTTGACAAAATGTGGACCACCACACGTTGAGGTCATTCCTCAACTGTACATTTCCATGATGGATTGGGAATGGGCGAAAGAGGGTTATGAGGTGTGCCTCTATTTGACTAAAAGCGTCTTCTTGCGTTTGCAACTAGAGACTGCTTGATCGCTATGTTATTAGCAAAGTTTCTTGTATAGCGGCGTTTGGTATCTACCGCTTCAGAATCTGTGTATATTTCGAATTCGTATACACCATACCATTCCATTTGAAGTCCTAAATGCAACATGGAGTCGGACATAATTACCGTTAATTAATTTTACGCCTTTTTCAAAATAAAGCTCTTAAGCTTTTTTCATGATTTAAACTTTTTTTTCCCGAGGAAAATTTAACGTGCTCTTAATGATCTAGTCGTTTCGTCCGTTTTCAAAAGACGCGAAGCTAATTTCTTCATAACGTCCTATAATACTTTCCAGATAGCACCTGGTTCTTTTTTTTAATATTATTTTTCCTCCCATTTAAATTCAGCTAGAACAAAACAGTATCAATTTAAAATTTTATTGCTGTTTTTGTTTATTACTTTCACATTATGACTGTTATTATTTAAAAAGAAATTCTTGGGCCGATTAAACTGACAGTTTAATTATACATTGAAAGCTCGAATGATACTGGCAATTAGATTTTAATCCTTCAAACTGGTTTCGCAATCTTGCAGGAGAGAAAAAAAGCGAACCTACCAGAAGAAGGGGAAGGAAAAAAGAAAGCTGAACCCTAGACGTAAAAGCATTAATTACCTTTGCAGACATCGTCTTTCTCCACTATGATTTTCGTTCATTATCCAAAAATTAAATTTTTATGACTTTTAATTTTTTTCTTTCTTTCATGTAAACTCATCATACATTTAAAAACCAACAATGTAAAAAAAAATTACCAATTATATCTCTAGAAGTTAGCTATTTTGAGCAGAGCATGCACATTTATTTATTATTTGAATGTTATTATCGAGCTAATTAATAAAACTACTTTACGTGTTTAATATTAAGTAACTACATAGTCGAGCTACATTATTATAATAACCATCACGAGCCCATAACCAGATTATTCGCCATGTGTAACACGGAAAGGTGCTTAAAAGCATGAGAGAAAGCCAATAAGATGCTAGAAAATCCACTGGTATTGGAGCCATGAATTTTGCAATGCGTCCAATGGCTGCTGAGTTATGGGTAGTAAAGGATCTATGACGCTGGAGGTTATTCCAAAAGTGTTCGATTGGATTTAGGTCTGGGAATTAGGTGGCCAGGGATGAAATTAGGATCTTTCTCGTGTTTCTCGAACCAAATTCGGACAATGTCCTGCTGGAATGTCCCATCCGCCCTGGGAAGGCAATCAACGTGTTATATAAGTGTACACGATCCACAATGAAGTGGATTGGATAAGTGCTTTTCAGGGATCCAAAATAATGCCAAGAAAACATATCAATTGTATCAACTGACAATTTTTTTTTACCCAAGGCTGGCAGAACCATGTGCCGGGAATTGAAATTAACCCAAATCGCATGCCTATACGAAACTCTCTCATTTCTCTAAAGAACAGGCAAGTTCATCTACATTTGTTTCTGGACACGTGAAAACTGGAAGAAGGTTAATTTCGTCTGGCGAATCACGACACACAAGGTTTGATATGCAGAGGGTTTGGCTGAGCCTCATGAAGCAATGGGACCCTGCATGCCTTAGCAAAATAACTCAAGGTTGTGATGGTCATGGTATGGAGCTTCTTCTGAAACGGTACTGGTCCCATGAATTCATGGAAGATCGGATGCATTCTACGGACTACAGAACACTCTGGTCGAACAAAGTGCGTCCTGCAATGCTGCATTTTTATCCTGCATGTGACGCCTTCTTCATGGACGGCAGTCGAGCGCGGTTGATTCAGCAATCGTTAAGCGAGCACGCAGAACTCAGCCTTATAAAGAACGTTTGGGATATGTAACTGCATATATGACAGCAAGATCCTCTTCCAACAAATCTGCGAGAACAAATGGAATGTCTGGTGAATGCCTGGTCTTCCACTGAATTACAAATTCTTCACTACCTTATTATTTGTCTTGTTAGCATTAAACAGATGTATCTAGAATTCATTGCACAGTGTGTTTTTTATTACAGAGCAACGGTAAAAATAAATAGAAAGTTTTTCTAGATCACAAAGAATCACAAGCATTCAGTTTGAAGCAAGTTAACAATGCGGATTACTACTAACCAACAAAAATCGTTAAGTCCTTCTTTGCATATGTAAATTAAGCTATTTCGAAATAACCGTCTTTGTGACATCGCTTTAAAAGGCTGCTGCGTGTAAGTTTTGGACATTCTAGCCATTTTACGGAAAGATGGAACATCACCGAAGGTTAGAAGATTCCGAAAGATGGAGAGCAGTGGGACGATTGGAGGCTGGACAGACCCAAGCAGAAGTTGCGAGATTTTTTCATTTTCGAGGAATGTCATCTCGGAATTTTGGAGACGGTTCCAAGAGACAGGGACGATTATGCAGACGACTAGGGCAAGGTTGCCCTAGGACTACCTCAAGGCAAGAAGACAGGTATCTTGCTCTAACAGCCAGGCGCCATAGGGAGATGATGGCCACTCAGCTCGCAAACGAGCTCTCGTCTACTACTGGAACCTCTGTTTCGAGGCATACTGTTTACCGGAGGCTTTATGAGAGAGGGCTGTATGCCAGGAGACCAGCGGTCTGCATCCCACTCACTCCAGGACACAGGAGAGACCGGCTAACTTGGTGCAGACAACAGCAGCCCTAGACCCAACCAGTGGTGTCATGGTCTGGGGGGGGGGGGGGTCACGTTGTACGGACTCACAGACCTCCACGTTTTTGAGAGAGGCTCTCTGACTGCTCATAGGTACAGGGACGACATCTTAGCACCCTATGTAAGGCTCTTCAGGGGTGCCTTTGGTCCCCATTTCATTTTTATGGACGACAATGCTCGTCCACATAGGGCAAGGCTGGTCAACGAATACCTCGAAGAGGAGGATATTCAAAGGATGGAATGGCCAGATCTCCAGACCTGAACCAGATAGGGCATGTTTGGGATGCACTGGGCAGGAGAATTGCAGCTCGCCAGGTTTCTCCCAGAACCCTCCAGGAGCTACGAACTGCCCTGGTGGAGGAATGGGGTTCCTTGCCCCAACACCTCATTAACAGCCTCATAAACAGCATGAGGAATCGCTGTGAGAGCTGTATTGCTGTTAGAGGTGACCATACACCCTATTAGTCTCCTAAAAAGATCCTTAATGCAATCTTGTTTTTGACATTCCATAGTTTCATGAGCATGGTTTGAAAGTTATGTTTTATAATTATTCGTGATAGCTTATTCTTTTACCCTACCAAATTGTGATAGCTTATTCTATTACCCTACCAAATTTCAATGGAATCGGTCCAGTAGTTTTAGAGAAATCCACGAAAATATGTTTGTCCTGTTAATTTTGAGCACCAGTGTAGGTGATGTTGGAGAAGTCCAAAGTTCAGGAGGATGATTTTTTTCATGGAAGAATGCTGGGTTTGACTATTAAGACTCAGAATCGAAAAAATGAAAGTTTTCCCCATTTATCTCATCCAAAAATAAATAAAGACATAGTCATCATCATGTTCAGTGTTAACTGAGATTCTCACAGTTATCCAGACGAATTATGTAGGTCCGACTATCACCGCAAATTATTATCGAAATCTCGAGAAAAAAGTGCGTGAATAGATCAAGTGGACAAGAAGAAGATTGTTGTCGAGAAGGCATCCTTCCTGAGAACACAGTCGGTAACTCAGCTCAATAGCAATATGCTGACTAGACTATGAAATATTGCCATCATATTCACCAGATATGGCCCCTGGAAATATCTTTCTCTTTCCTGGGACTGAAAACACCGCAACTTGGGAAGCTTTTTTGTAATCATGAAGAGATGATAACGTAGTAGAAAACATATTTTAACCTAAAGTTTTGACGTCTACAATTATGTACCAGGCAGATATTGCATCGCTGGAGAGAATGTGATTTTGCAGCTTTACGTGTACAGATAGTCCTATATGCGCAAAATTTCAGTATTCTATCTCTTTGTTTTCTGCCCGAAGGTACCAACTTTCTGAACGCTCCTCGCATCTTGTGTTCACCTTTTGTTTTACAAATTTAATTTATAGAATTACTATAATTGTTTATGTAATTCTAAAGCAATGATGAGATTTATCAACCAAAATTTGTTTTATATTTGTAGAGCCTTTGGCTTTATTTTTTAAATTGTCTATTAGTCTTCTATTCGAAATTGTCTTTTATGGCGAAGTCTTTAAACGCTTAAAGCAGGAGAGTAATAAGCGACTTAATGTATGTTTAGAGATAAAATTTAATACTAAAAAGACTCATGAATTACATTTCTCTTGAGGGTTATTCAGTATTTTTCTTAATATGTGCAATTATATGCGTTCGGATTGTTATTATTATTTCCTAATGAAAATAAAGTAATAGAAGATCGACCAATGACTGGTCAAAAAAAAAGAGGCAAATCTAACAACTGCGTTTAGTAGTTCTTTTTTAACTTTCAAAAATTGGATTCGTGTGAGTTCTTAGATATTTATATACCGTATTTTCCTCTCTCTTCCCCTTTTTTTTCCCAGCCCGTTTTTCCCTCGTCCTTTAACGTCCCCGAACCTAACCTTGCAGTTCCTTTAATTCGCCACCAGGTGATTTATTTTGGGATTAAAATTGCCCGATCGGCTCGATGTCTCTTAATTACACGAGCGCTTAAATTTCTCAATGCTGAAAAACAATGCCAACGATGTCGTATTTCAATCAAAGCGTTTCCGGGGGCGATTGATTAGTGAAATTTATTCGTCTGTTTTGACGTTTCAACCTCGCGGCTCCACGGCAGTAAAAACGCAATTTATGCGAAAAGCCTCGCAGATAATTGTGTATCTGTAACGAAGTCTAATCATCAGCAGTCACTGGGCTCTCTGAGAATGACATTAAAATAATAATAAGGATAGTAAAAAAAAATAAAAAATGGGACCTTTTTTAACAGGAAGGGAACGGATGAAGCGAAGCATTCGTGGTATGGGCGAAGGAACGATTTTTCGAGTCGAGCCAGCCGTGCCTAGACACCGTGATTGCTTCATTGTAAAACCGCATTTCGTGTAGATTGCTCGGAGACCAGTTTCTCTTAATTGAGTTGATTATGTTTCTTATTTGTCTCTACTTAAATGGTTCGTAATTTCTGAAATACTGACAGGAGGCAGGGTCTTCAAAATTCCCAGCCCCTCCTCCGATTATTTTTTTAAAACCCTAACTTGCATTCTCACAAAAAAAATTGCAAGAGTTTTTCCAGTTTTCTCCAACTTTTGCTGCGTGTTTTTTGTAAATTTTTACCCATCAACTTTTTTTTTGAAATTCATTATTGTTTTTATTTATATATTCATCGCCTGGAAGGAGCTCATACACACCAGGGGGAAAGCAATGGACGTTAGTGCATGCATGTCACGGACAAAAACACATGTGTGTATCATTGGAGTGGTCGTAAATTAGATAGAATCAGAAAAATCTCATAATTAGTTGGACTCCCATAACTATCGAGGACATAAAGCTTGGTAAATGTTCGAAAAACACGCTCACGTTGCAAGCGGTGGGCTAACGAACGCTTCCCTCTCATTGGTTGGTTTCGTGCCGATGGATATAGGAGGGAACTAAATGAGCAAAAACCATTAGGGACGACCGTGAATCATGCTCACATGTTTATAGGAATTTGTTTTTCTTTTTTTTATTATTATTATTTTAGAGGGTGGGGAGAGGTAGGGAAAAAATTGCTGTTTGCCTTTATTCATTTTGTGCTGTCAATTACGCTTTTAATATTGGAAGTTGTTTTCATTTTCTCCCCGTTGTCCTTTTTTGCAAACGTGAATTATTAGGCATGATAAAATTTTTGTGGTATTTTAGAAAGGTATCGCTATAATAATTGCCTATAATCCTAAAACAGTTCTCTTCATCTAAAGCTGAAGTAATTTATCTATGACATGTTTTAGAATTCCCCCTTTTCCCTTAGAATTAGTATTATTTGGCTCTGGACCTAAGTTAGTAAAGGGTTTCAACATATTTACCCATTCTGCAGATAGAATTCTACAAAGAAAAGCATTATCATAAAGTTTTTCAAGTTACTGGTATCAATGAGTCTGAGTGTTCGGAAAAAAATTTTGGATTTTTGAAATTCTGACTTTGATTCTTCAAGTCTGCCTGGACGTTTGATTCTGACTTTGATGGCTGCCTAGACGTTTTGTTGAAGGTTGGCGACTGTGCGCGAATTGTTCTGGTAAACCCAGAAACCAGAGGAAGAAATCGGAGATCGCTAGGTCTGGCGACCGTGGTGGGAACACTTCCTGAATACGGGTAAGTGTTGCGTGTGCAGAATGGGCTATTGCGCCATCTTGCTAAAAGTAAGCATTGGCATGATCGTCATCAGTAAGTTATGCGGCAAACACGTTGCAGATGTTGTGCACATAACGGTCACTATTCACAGTTTCATTGAAGAACACAGGGATGATGCGGCAGGCGGAGACCGCACACCACACTCCAATTGTTTGTGGATGCAGTGGAGACTCCATGAACACATGCGGATTGACGGAAGACTTGTGGCGCATGTTCTGTGAGTTGACGTAACCGGACAGATGGAAACACCTTTCTTCTGAGATGAACACATAACCATCTTCCAGCACCTCCGGAGCGGTGGTGCTCAGAAACCATTCACAAAACTGAACCCTGGGCGGCTTTCCACATCAAGCAACTGATGCACAGTAGTCATTTTGAAGGGATATAATTGTAAATCCTGTTTCATGATCTTCATTGCACTTGACTGAGACTAACCCGTGAGACAGCCGCCGTGATGACGCTTTAGGACTGAGTGGCATGTGTTCTTCAGCATCAGCAGTGGTTGCTGTCGTACGGACCGTCCTTTTGCGCACTTTCTTTGCATTCAGTACTAATTGCGTTGCATGCCATTTCGTTTTTGCATTGCACTCTTAGCAGGAGGTTTTACAGGCACAGCACCAACTTGAAACTTAATTTTAAACTCATCTGCACACTGTTTCCATGGCCCATGCCATGCATAATGCTCTATCACAAAAATGCGCTGTTGCAGAGATAACACCATTTTCGACACTTCGCACAAACGACTACCATGCACACTAAGGCCACTCTCTCAACTGCGCAATATCACATGAATGACAAGTCATTTGAAAACTTACTGCGCAGTATTTCGCGCCGGGCCACTTTTAAAAAACTCACCCTGTATGAAGAAAGCATATATTTATGCAGTATACAATATGCTGTTTACTATTCGGTATATCGTAATGGCTTTCTTTTTCTTATAAAATATACGCATATTATATTTTCGGTAGGCATGAACAATTTCGGTATCAAACTATTACAGAATTTAAAAAGTAATAAGTAAAGATATCAATGTTCGAAATACAGAAAAAATAAATAAATAAACTAAATATTTATTGATGAAAATAAGGAAGAAAATTCCACAGCTTGGATTCGAACCGGAGAACTTCAGCTCTTCGAAGGTTCCCGGTTCGAATTCAGCCTGTGGAGTTTTCGTGCCTATTTTCATCAATAATTTAAACATCTGAGGTTTTTTACGTAGGATAAATCCTCATCGAACATTCTTGAGATATTCTTAAATATTTATTGCTTTGTTTTTAATAAGTGCGTTAAATATTTCATCTGCAAAGTCGATCTTACTGAAAAAAAAGCAGCGATTAATCTTTTCAGTTACAAGTGCTGTAATTCGCCCACACCAGTCATAAAGCTCATCCCTGTTTCTACTCTGGAAGGCCAAGTCCATTTTAATCTTTTACGATGTTCGTTCAAACTAGTGACTTTATAACCGATCAACTTCGCTTAGCTCAACTCCTGCCAAGCAAGTGAAAACGCTTTTGAAATGAACTGTACATCAGATTCTGAACTTTGTAAAACCACATAATACTTCTATTTACTGGGCTAAACAAATTTTTAAGATTTTTAAGAATAGTAGAACAAGACTCGAATCTGATGAGCTTGAAGTCGCTTAGATCACCATTAATTATATTATGAAGAAATTTTTAAAATGTCAGCAGTAATAAACCCAGTACCATATAATTATGTAAATGGTATAGAATAAAACTCTGGAAGACTAGGTTAATATTTACAATCGCTCATAATTTTTTTAAATTAAAAGGATACGTAAAACGAGGATTGCAGCTAATTAAGAGCCAGCAATCAATAATTAAATTGAAAACTAAAACCATAAATAAAACATTGCATTCATAAGTGGAATAGATTTTAATCACCCTTCATGAATTAAAAGTTGTAAGCATGTGAATCAAAAAACGTAGACAGATCATAAATTTGAAAGCGCCTATTAATTCTTTTTTTTTTTTTTAATTTAATTCAACTCTTGTGTGTGAATGAATTTAAAACATCTGGCTAGCATGACACACTTCATCGTTCTCGGATAGAATTTCTTTATTAATTCTGCCTCTAATGACCTCTCATTAGTAGATGTTAGAATTTTTTAAAAACTAAAATAAATAAAAACAAATAATTTAACCCAAATGTTGATTAAAATCAAGTTGGCCTATTTGGGGTAGAGGTGATTATTATTTTATTATTTTTTTTTTCTGTGTTTTAAGTTCTCCGTTAAGTGATTTATTTGTTTACGTGTCTATCATTTTTAATTCTTGGGAAATTGAAAGCGTGGTTTTGTGCGATTTTCGCCGGTCGGCTCGCCGAGTCGCTTTGGACGGAGGAAAAAGAATGTAAAACTGGTTTCCCCGTGATGGATGGCTTCTGTTTCAACAGATGTTTCAGCAAATCCGCATCAAATCCGACCAATTGATCCCATTGACCACCGACTCCCATGACGTGTGTCGCGGATGGAATTCGCTTTGCTCGCCCAACTTAATAGTTTCTGCCCCCTTTTGAGCGAAACTTTTGCGTCGGGGAAACGCCTCGGCTCCTTCGGCCTAGCGAGTGAGTCCGGGGTTCACCGTAGAGGTCAGTAACTGTGACGAATTCCCGCTAAATCGAGGAAGAGAAGTGGAGGGTTCCCTTTAAGTCTAGTTCGATGTACGTGTTTGTGTATATGTGTTGAGTCGAAATGCAGAGATTGCGTGTTTCCTGTTTTATCAACCATCGGAGCTGATTTATTGAAATGACCAGCAGTGACAGAATTATTAGACTCCCAGATGGTCACTCTTTGTCCATTAGCGCCTGTAATAGGGCGACACAATCTCTCTACAACAACAACAACAACAAAACCGGATCGGCTGTTTGAGCTTTTCTATTCCATTCAACGCCGATGTGCGTTTCTTAAGTAAAAATTATATATTAAGGGGGATAAAAAAAATTCTGACGGACGGGTTTAGAGGGGAAATAGAGAGAGAGAGAGAGATGGGAAAGAAGAGGAGGAAGGAAGGGGCAATGAATAGAGAGTAAAAAAAAAACAGCTTAAACCGGGCGGCAGATTTATTTAGCTTTTCTAAATTATTACTCATCTCTTATATCGTTTCGTTATTAGCTTTGCTTTTCTGTTTGAGCTTTAAATATTTTTGACGCAGAGAAACAGGAAGCTCCAGGTGTGTGAATATGATGAGGGTTATTTTTTTTGAAGAATATTTTATTCTTCTATGCAAGATTTTCTCATTCACGGCTTAGATTTATGAGCAGATAGGAAAAGGTTGTCAAAAAAGGAGGACATCTGCTGAGCGTCTGAAAGAAAAGCGGTTCATTAACATAATAAAGAAACATGGAGAGAAAAGGGAGATGGAAGAAAAATAAATAAATGAGAGGAAAAAATAGAGAGAGAAAAAATGAAACAAGTTTATTTTTTTAATTTCTTTTAAAGTTTTAAAAATTAAGAATTAAGACAGAATAAAAGAAAAAAAAAGTTAAGTAATTCAGGAAGGAGTTGTTTCGAAACAAGTATTCGTTTTAGAACATGCAAAAAACCCTATAAAAGTCGTTTTCTGCTTGTAATGAAAGAAAAACGAAAATTGAAATGCGACTGATGTTGTCATTATGAGAAGTTCGTTAACTTTGAAATTACAATTGACTAGGCTTGTTCTTTAGTTTGCTTACAAGAATGTAATAACTGGGTTGAAGCTTTAATAAGTCATTGCACGTAATTAAAATAATTTACGAGTCTTCTCGAGCTTTTATTTACTTATTATATAGTAAATCACATGGGTAAGCTTTTACTGGTTTTAACGAAACTGGAATTGACCGTAATTTAAATCATGTTCTGGAAACTTGTAATTTAATTATGGTCCGGGGATGCTAATTAAATAAACAAATTGCCTATAGGCCTTTGCTCCTTTAAAGATAAATTTTCGTGTTAGATAATTATTTGGATAAGCGTCTTGTATTACTTATGTCATATGGTTCGGGTAATACCAACACCACCTCTACTCAAAGCCTGAGCGCGAAAATTTCATACATTGTTACATCATCATAAAAAGTCATCTTTAATCGCATTTCTACCAATAATAAGCCCTAAATTATGACTTCGTATCATGATGTAACAATGTATGACGTTTCCGCGCTCAGGCTTTCTCTTTAGGTGGTGTTGGTAATACGCACTTATAAACTAATTTTGCCAGAAATTGTTTTGGCTGACGCCATTTTCAAGAGATTAATAAGATTTACTCTGTGATGGTTCCATAACAGTTTAAGACGAACTCTTTGTTCTATATTCTCCTCAGGCCCAAGATATAATCATCGGTAATTTTGAAAAAAACATTAAGGAAAAATTAAAATATCCTTCCAGAAAGACTTCACGTCTTAATTAGTTCATGGAATTATTATTTATGGACATGTTTGGTTTTTACATTTAAGAAATATTACTTATAGAAAAAGATGGTAAAGTAAAGAAAACAACTAGTGAATATGCTTTAACACTTACAATGGCTGCAAGACATATCTGGAAAGCTCTATGTAAAAGTGAAGACAAAAAAAGAGCCGGAAAAAACCTTCAAAAGTCCTTTAAAAAGAATGTCTTTGCCTCAATACAGTCATTAAAATAGTCTCGGTATGCATGTACTGTTGAATTACTGAATTCCTTTCAGAAGGACCAATCTAATTCTAAGGAGATCCCCAATATTGTTATCATTTCGAAGTAAACAAGAAATTTATCCCCGAGGAAGTTAATAAAAATGATTAATGATTAGCTTCTGAGAACAATTTGATTATTTATTGGAACAGAAAACGTTACGCAAAATGAGCAAGTCAGTATGGCGTTAGTCCATCTCGGAAAAAAAAGCTGTTACCAGATGCGGTTGGATGAAGTCATAAAGTTGCCCGATGGTACTCTGAAGGATATCTTGCTAATGACTTCAGATTGGCAGGCTTGTATGTCGATCTCAAATTGACGCCCTATCACAACTCTGTTTTCAATAGAGCAGAGAATTAATGGCTGGCTATGGCAGTGAATCATGTATGGAGACAATCCATAAAAAGGCGTAGAATGTCCTCTACGGGGTATCGTTGTGCTGTAACTTAGCCACGAAGAAGTACCAAAGGATCCGGCTACAAGCAAAATGAGCCCCCAGACCATGACTCCCTGGCGTGGATGTGCTCAAAATGTCTTCCCAATAATCCACCCATTAATTCTCAGTTATTCTTCAGTTGAGCGCGATGTTGGACGGAGTTCCTAATAGCGTGTAGAGTGGATGGACATGTGACATGATTTGTATATAGGAATGTTTGCGTCTGACAGTAAGAGCATTGCCCGGCACTGTCTGTGGTATGTCCAAACATGTTTGCAAAATTTTGATCATTTGCAAATCCGATCGGAAGATATTTGCATGTGAAGTTTCGTTACGAAAGGTACAGCTTTTCGGCATGGATCTGATCTATTGAATTACAGCATAGATGATGCAACCCATTTCATCAATCGATTAGCCTTGTAAAATATACTACGATACGATTCGTTTGGCTTTAAGAAACTCCAGTTATTGTGAAAACGAATACGATTAAGACACGAATTCTTATGAAAATAGTCAACAGTGAATACATACTGCCCTCATTGTCCTCACATTTGGATACTTTTCCCCTTCTATTAACAGCTGTTAAAGGTGCGCATATGCAATGTATTGCATACGTGCATGTCTCAAAATGTCTTCCAAGTTAAAAAACTATTCAAATTTAGCCATATGGCAAACACACTTAAAAGCCCTTAAGACGAACAAGTAAAGGACTTCAGTATAAAATGGAAAAAAGATTGTTGATGATGATTGTGATAGTCTGAATGAAATTTAGACTTGTGTGCAGCATTATCTGCACACTCATTCAAACATCACTCAAACAAGGATACTCGAAGCGAGATTCAAAAGAATATCCAATGGTGATTCGGTATTGCTGTCATTAACACTTTGGAAAAAATAGAAGAGGTGGGTAGAGAGAGAGGAGAGATAAAGGAGGCGAGGTGTATAAAGCGTAGTGATTGACGGACGGGGCAAAGGATCACGACCGCCACCGGTGAAGATCCATCCCTACAGGCAATGAAGGGGTAGAGAGAGAGAGAGAAAGAGAGAGTGAGAGAGAGGTGGGGTGGTGGGATCATATATTCTTTTTTCCCTGTTCCTTTTTCCTTGCTCGAAAGCTGTGTGGTCGTTTTTGCGGCGTATTGTGCTGACAGCGAGATGCCTTCGCCCTCCAATTTATTGCGAGGATGCGTTTAGCGACGGTGTTTTTGAATCTGTGCGAACGATCTGCGCCGTCGGTGCGAGGGGGCGCTATCTGCCCTCCGTGGCCCATCACGGCTGATCTATGAGAGCGCCACCTGTCAAAACCAACGTGCACGCAAGTGAATCTTGGCCTTGTGGGTCCCCAGGGCCCAGCCAATGAAATTGTCCCTGACGCGACACCCTCGGCCTGACTTGGCTCCACGTGTTCAGAAAAAAAAAAGATGATTTCCCCCCCTCACCTCCGAACACGGCTCCAAATGGACAGAACAGCCGAGAGAATCTATTCGACAACATTTCGCTCCTTCCTCCTTTCGCTTTTAGATTTTATGGAGAGGCGATGGCATCGACATAAAAAAATAACACTAATACAAAGACGAGGAACAAAAGCCTCAACCTTCTAGAAGATCTGAAAATCGACACCACTACAATGTCTCGGTTATGGTCTTGCTGAAATTCTAATTGCGGCGACACTTAGCTGATCTGATTATAAACAGCATAGAAATTAATATAAAAAAGTAATTTAGAAATGCTTTCCACCCGTTTCATAGCAAAACTCCTATTAAATGAAATGTTATACCAGAATTTATATAGATGTTCTAATTTATATAACGTACATGTTCTTTAAGTTATCCATTTCACTCTTAATATCATTCTTGTCAATTTTTCAGTTGTGCTGTAACAGTACCAATGATATCACCATAAACAAGTATACAGTAAAGTACACAACTTAAAAAATGTTTCCACAAATAATTAATTAATTTAATTTATTGTACATGTGCATATTTCTTAGAACTTGTAATACGAACTCGTCCAGTTTTGCCGCACATCCAGCATTTTGAAAGCATGCCATAAAGCGGATAAAACTACGAACAAAATCTTGCACACATTTAGCCATCCTCAATTACTCAACCTTATGGAGTCTATTTATATCCAGCCAATGAAATCCTGAACTTGGACCATTGTTCACTATGGTGAACTTTTCTTATTCTGTATTTTAATTTTATCCTATCCCTGAAGAAGGGACATTGTCCCCGAAATATGTATACGTACAATAAATTAATTTTGGAAAAGTGTTTTAATTTGTGTACTTTATTGGAGACTACTTGTTTATGCAATATCTACAGTTTGTGACCATATTCCTTTCTTTTACTATCATCATATTAGATTATACAAAATCGACCTACTGTAGATGGTATTACTGAACAACCTATCTATTTGGACTCATCTGCGAGAGTAAGGGGAAAAGGGTTCGGGAGTTCGGTGCTTGTGAAGGTAAAATTACTTTTATAAATTAATTAACCTGCAGAAAAATTACTACTTGTGATGTATAGTTAACCTGAAGCTAAAGCTTTTATGCAGTTCATGACAATTAACCATGAAACGTGGCAATATTGTTTGAGGTGCCGATTGTCAAGACTGGAAAAACAGTGGCAATACATTAAAGTGGCAATGAAATTCGTTTGAAATGTTATTTTAAAAATTTTGAATAAGAAATTTGCTTATTTGTTATTGAACATCATTTTTAAGCGATAAGCTTAGAATCGAATAAAAGACAAAATAGTTTTGTAAATGAATGCGAATGAAAACGATTTTGAAAATAAAGAGATCATTATTGGTCACATTAATTTCGATTCATATTAATTAAGTTTAAATTACATTTAATAAATACATTTTTAATAATTTTCATTTCTTTCATTTATATATTTGTTACATTATGAATAGAAAGTTAATAAAAACTGGCTTATTTCTCGTCGTATTAGAAGTTTCAAAATAAAAGAATAAATTTGCATAAAACCTTCTGGGTTTCTAGGTAGCAAATCTCTACTGGATGGAGAGAACGTAGAAATAAAAGCACAGACCTTATTTACTGCTACTTAGGTCTGGGAAGGATACGACATATCGACTAAAATGACTTTAATAATCTCGAAACCTAACGATATTTCTATAATCGACTAAGCCAAATGTATAGCCACAGTATAGAAATCGTTTGTGTTTATAGTGTGGTGTAGCTTTGAAGTCTTTGAATCGGCTTTATAAACTGACCTTTAAGCCTCATGAAAAATGATTACTACATATTGTAGATTCAGTTGTATGTGCAAAGATTCAGTTGTATGTGCAAAGACTTAAAATAAAGTGGTGCTGTTATTAAACTGTGGTGATTTCGGGAAAAAAAATTGATTATGCTGCAATTCTAGGGTCTGGCATCTCGATGTTTTTATTTTCTCGCATTAGCGTATCCTATCATAGCTTTTGCCCTACCCTGACACATCTTTATTACTGATGAATGTAATGTGCTTGGAACACCAATTTGCCTAACATTATAAAAATAGCAAAGTTAAAGGAGTTATATAGGGCCTTAAGTACGATTCGTCCTGTATCGTTTATTTAGAATTGGTTAGAACTCACAAATATCTCGATTGTCACGAAGATTTAAAATCGAACTTCCTAAAAGTTTTAAATAACACCTTCGCTTACATGTATAACCCTTTACAAGATGGGAATCAGATGCCGTATTCTTTGAAAGTAATATAATCAACTGTTACCACAGTTTTCATGGCAATCATAGTCATCACATGCCAATGACAATAATAAAGAATTAAAATCGAAAATCGACTCAATTTTGAAAACTTTAAATTATCGACATCTTATCGAATTACCGACATTGTCCCAGCCTACTGCTACGATACGATACTACCGAGGTTTGCAAGGAATATTCACAGGTATCCAAGTCTGATATAATGGTCAATGGAACACTCTTTACCTTTAACTACTGGTAAAATTATAAAATTGGTATTTTTTAAAATAGAAACGAATGTTGATAGAGTTGTGGTTCTATATGAATACTAAAATTCTTTTTGATATTTTAATACGCATTAAATTATTTGTTGCTGAACATTGGCATCCCCCCCTTTTTCCGTTAATGGTTTCAACCAATGAGCACACAACTTGCCGTTTAAAAAATGCTAATCAAGGATAGTCACATAATCCAACAATATTTATTAACAGGTGTGTAAAATTTTACGTGTTAATTAAGCTTTGGTATATTGCAATTATTCTAAAATAATTGAATAGATTCATTTGACTTACTTTTTAAACGAGTTGTGAAGGGACCACATCTCGTTCTTCAATGATAACGAACCAATATTGTCGTTGGCATTATTGATTTTTAAAAATATACAAAAAATATCGACATGATCTACATATACAAAAGGATACTATAGTCGCCTAATAGAGTTGCTTACTTAAAATATCTATCTTAAAGGAGTCATTACCGTTATTTAGGAAATTCAAACTTTTAAAAACCTGCTTAGAATTTCATTCAATGGCACATAGCGGCGCCGTTTCTTGTGTATGGGGAAAATGGCGACGCCACAGGAGCACTGACAAATAACTGGATGGCGCTTCCGGCGAAACACTTGACGCCACCGGAAGTTGCCCTTACTATGATGGAGGATGGCAAGAAATCTCATCGTGTGTGCAAAGTTTGTTTGATTGTTGGATCAATTCTGATTTTTAATGCCAGAAACAGAGCATTATAAAGGTAAATAAAGTAAACTTAACAATTGGTCAAAGTAAAATGTTAATTAATTAAAAAATATCCTTTTAAATACTTTAAATCAAATCTTTAATGTGTGTAAGGTTCGATTAAGCAGTGTGTATTTCGTAAATATTATTTACTTTATACTCTGCCAAACTAAAAAGATAATATTTTCAAGTAAATAATATTTTATACTAATTATCCTAGTAAAAAGTTTTAATCTAAATTTTCCCATCAAATTAATTGTATTGGAATAATCTCGAATAAAAATGTCACAAAAAAGTTTAAACAATTGCCCCGACCAATATGGCGTCTAGTGGCATCACCCTTTTTAAACCTCTTAATGAGGGATGCGCCATCCAGTTATTTATATCGGTTAGTGCACAGGAGAAGTCATTTTGTGTGTTGCTATTTGAATATGCAAATATCTTTTAAGAAATTTTTTATGCTACGCGTAATTTTTTTATACCGAGGCAGCTGATTAGTAAACCGATGGTGGAATTCACGTTGCATTTGATTTGAACATTCGATTCACACTTAATGAATTGTGAAACGACTACTTAATTTCTTAAATATGTATTTGAAATGTGTTTTATCTTTATGAATAACCCAGTATACATTAGACCATAATTATTAATTCAGTGATGGGATACGTGTATTTCGTTTTATGGAATTATTTGCGATTGCAGAAGACTTTTTGATTGCAATGAACAGTCAAGGTTTTCTGACATTTGATAGCACTTTACAGGTAGGTGTTTCTGTTCGGCTGATGTTGTCTGAATATTGTCAGTAACTCATCTAAGTTGATCATTTCTGTACTTTTTCATTGATGAATCTAGGGAATCAATTTTAGGAAACATCTTGGGGATATCGGTCTCCCAGAGTGTTCATGACACTCCCATTCGGTATGGGTGCCACAACGCCTTGCTGGGCGAACAGTAGGGAACTTATTAACCTTTCTCAAAAATAACATCACAGCATTCACATCATTATTATCGTAGTTATTCAGTACTGTAAAAGATACGCTTCGCGAGATTACAGTTTTGCTTTTCAGAAATAACCACAAAGGCTTATTAACTTAAGGCTTCGCAGTATCTAATTAATGGAACTAATTCGACACGAAGGCTTTTCCAAGTATTATTTTGATTTCGTGTCATTAAAGCCACCTTGCTTAATGCTGTGTACAGGTGAAATATTATACAAATGCTTCTCTGCTTTCTTTCTATTAGGAGTATATGGGATTAATATTAATTGCGCTTCTGATTCAAGGTTATTTCTCAATTAGCTTCTATTTTGTTTTTTCGACACTGTTTTCCGTCACCTAATAGGCATTTAGAATTCACTTAGAATTTTTCGACATCTATGAAAGAAAATTCACTCGTATCTTAAAATAATTTTCGCTAACGAGTCTTTAAAATTTGCGGCAAAGCTTTGAAAACCTTTTTCTGTATACTAAGGTTATCCTCGTATCAGGAAGTCTGGTTTCCCTGCCATCAAAAATAGAAATCTTAAAAAGGGATATTTTGTTTACTTAACTCTGCTGTGTTTCGGTAGTTTATGGTATTCACAACAGAAATCCCTCTGGTTCCCAGTTTAAAAAAAAAGCAAAACAAATCCAAGACAAACGGGCTGTAGACACGTTCGTTGAAAGGTTGATGGTCGGTTCTCGGTGACGAATCGTTCCTGAATCATGTTGTGTCAGTTGGCGACGACGGCGTCACCTGGAGAGACACAGTCCCGTATGGGATGACTGCGAGAAATATTAACAGTCTCACTCAGAACTCCCACACAATTCGTTTTTTTTTTTGTTTTTTTTTGCTGACAAATTCTTTTTTGTCGTGTACTTGGGTGGTCTCACTGCTTTTCCTTCCTTCCCCAGACGAACATCGATGACGTCCCTACCGAAGTCAGCTTTTGTTCTAGTGGCGCTGTACATACCCCACGGAAACTTGAGAAATAGACAGTTTTGAAATTTGTGAATGCTTCTATCAAGATACTCCTAGTGTAAACTTCTATCAATATCGGCAGTTTTAATCTATGGAAAAAATGATGATAGAAATCGGATAGTTTTAAAATTTGTTTGCCACTTGTTATTATAAAATATTGTGATTGGTAAGTTAAAACTTAGAAAGTAAAAACTATCGTCATTACTGTGTAAACCACCCTTGATAATATTTTTAGGACTTCACAGAGTGAATGAGTGTTTGAAAACTTAATTTGAATTGATAATGGATAACAATAACATAGAAAGGGAAAAAATCTAAGAAATCCTGGGAGTTTATGCATAGTTATGCAACTCAGAATACTGTATTTAAATATATACATGGTTAGTCAAAATTACGTTAAACATTTAAATGGTAGAAACCATTTAATCACAAATGGTAGAAAGCATTTAATCACAAACATATATGCAAAATGATTTACAAGGGGTCTCAGTCTGTTCATCATCATGGTCAACTTACAAATAACAGTGAATCATTGTAAACTCCTGTCTTAACTGTAAAATATCTACAAGTGGGATTTTGTTTCGCAAAATACAGGGTTATTCATAAGTCTGTGAAGCATTTTAAAAATTTCGCTACAATCAAAGTACGCAACGCATGTTTCATTTCATTGCACTGAAATAGAGGTAAACTCTCCGAAGCTTTTTTACATATTTCACAAATGCTCAATATATCCACCTTTACTGATGCTGCAAACATCTTTCCGATAATCCACTTCCTCTTACATGCGTGTCCGAGAATAATGGCGATAAATCCCGTCTGTGTGTTTGTCCCAGGAATGTGGAAATGTCTCAGGATTGTGTTAAGATTTTTATCATATGAAAGAGCTCAAAAATGTTGACGCGTCCAAAACTCTAACGAACCATCACGGATTTAGGAATAACCTTTTATTTGTATTGATGTTAAATTTCTATTTAATTTACATTAAAACACTTTTATTCGTCAAATCCAGTCCCCTCTCTCAGGTTTTGGGTCCACCTCAAAGTGCATCTCTTCTATTGCTGAAGAGGCAGAAAAACTGAGAGAGTTTTTTTTTTTTTTTGTAAGATGCTGCATGTGCGTTGTTTATCGATGAGCGTTGGCCTTGGCCATTTTTAAAAATCATTTAAAAATTATCACTTTTCTTCTTTTCTTGACATGTTAAAAGCAATAAAAAATATTTTGACGAGTTAGATTAATAACAAAGTAATAAAAAAATAATAAAATACGCAAAATGGCTCATCTCTATCACCTTCAAAGATGACCAATCATTATCATCAAAGGAACATCAACTGATATAACCGGAGGTAAAAACGGAACTTTTAAAAAGGAAGGTTATAGGTTCACATAAAAACATAAATTTGAGTTTTTTTTAATGAGCAATCATCAATGCTCATTTAAATAAAATCTTAAAAGTTTTTTTTTTTAAATATGTTATACAGGTTTTTCATTAATTTCTTTAAATTAATGTTCTTGTTTGAGTTATAGGTGCCACGAAAGATTAGCTTGGTGTGATTAGTTTTAAAATAAGTAAAATGTACAATTTAGTCAATAGAGGATTTACTTCAACATTAACTTGGTTAAGAATTCTCCTCACGTTTTATTTTTGAATAACACAGGATAAATAGATTTTCAAACTTGCTGCTAATAAAATATTTTAATGATATAAAAATTCCTATCGCTACATGACTGTGACAAGTTTAAAAAAAATAACCTGTCAAGAAAAAGGAAAAAATTGATAAATAAGTAGATGTTGGGTGTGTCATGAGTTTGAAATTCCGATGACTGGGTTCAGTTTAAAGATGCTTTGCTGCAAGAAATATTCTTTAAAACGTCATCTTTTGATACATGCTTATAAAATAAAAACATACTTTGATAATGAGTAACATCAGATTTTTGAATTTATTCTTTATGGATCGTGAAAGGACTAAAATTTGAACTGAAATTGTGACTCTTATGAAAATAAAAAATTGAAAGAAATTCACCACTAATGCATTTAAAGACACCGCATGGATCCAGCGATTAAGCGGATGTTGATTGAAAGTAAAATGTCAATTGGCAGCAAAACCTTGTCTGCAAGCAGCGGATAAATTTTTTTCTTATAAAACTACTATAATCTTACCAAATTCAAAAATTATATGATGTCTATAAATTAAAGGATTAGGAATAAGTCCGTGAAACATTTTAGAAATTCATCACATAAAACTATGCGACGGGTAATAGTAATTCTTTCCATTGACAATGACAATCTCTCCAGGTTTTTTAGAGTCACTACCATAGTGAAATGCGAGGCTCGGTTAGGATTAAAGTATTTAGGTTCAGTTAAAATTGTATTTGTGACCATCTCGATCTTTGTATTTTACTTCATATATATTTTTTATGAGAATTCATGAAAGATACTGGCTATGACACTTGAGAAAATGGAATATCGGATATTGTATGCCGTATCAGCAAGATAGAGATTTTGACCATTTGTGAGCTAGGTAAAACAAAATACTTGCAGATGTTATCTGTATTTCAGTTCAAAGAAATGGGATAACTGTCGCTTAGTTTTATTGTAGCGTCTTTCTAAAAAATTTCATGAGCTTAGGAATAATTCTGTATCTGGCTCAAAGACTGAAATCTGGTATCGTATCTTTAAACCAATTCAGTTCTCGCAGTTCTTCATGTGGATTTTAATATTCTTCTAGTAGGGATCTAGATACGCTGGTCGGCACATCGATTGTAAGTTAATGTGTATTATATTGCGTAGGTTGTAAGATCTCAGAAAGTTTTAAAAAACGGTGTAATACAAAAATAAGTCATTTTTCTTTAATAAATTAACCAGCATTCAATAATTTCCAACTAGATCCCTGCTTCTGGTGTACTTATGAAATGTTTGAATACATGCATTAAAGCATAACTTGATAATTTTTCCCATCTTCCTAGATGTTTTCACAGGCTTTCAAATTTGTCAACATTATTGCGATCGTCTCAATTTTCGTGTAAAGTTTGCCCACTTAAATTGTTGTCTTGTAGTGGAATGGACATAGTATTGTACTTCTTAACGAAATAAATAGAGGCTTTACAACGACTAGTTTCGCTGATTTTTTGGATGACATACGCATATGCGGAGATATTGATCTTCTATTATATAATTCAGTTTCATCCTTTTTTATGGAGTACCTGAGCCAATTAACGCCAAATTGCAAGTTTAGGTCGATGAAGTTGGCATTTTTATTAAAATATATGTAAATGAAACTGCATGTAACCGTTTTCAGACTACTGAATTTCGCCTTTGTCTGTCTGTAAAATTTTTTGCGAAAGTTGGTATTAGCGTTAAAGGTATAATGGCGTTATTTGGCTCAGGTACTTCTTTATACAGTCAGTGACAAAAAATTAGCACCACCATCATTTTCACTGAAATTCTTTTAATGAAACAAAATTCCAAATGCTCTTTTGGAATATAGACACTTAATATCTTCAGAAACAATCTAGCTTCATAAAAATAAATTGAATGTCCACTTATAATTTTTTAAAAAAAATTGTTTTACTCAGGTGATATTTCTGAGTGACAAAAAATTAGCATCAGCTACAAAAAAATCCTCTGAATGGTCTTAATATGTGGTGGATTTGCCTTTTTGTGAAATTACCTCAAAGATACGATTAGGCATCTTAGTAATTAATCCTTTAATCAATGAATGATCTAAATTTTCCTAAGCATCAATGATGCACATCTCAAGTCAGAAGCATTTTTGTACTGACGATTGTTTTCATACACTTTTCGTGATAGCAACCCCCAAACATTCTCAATGGGATTCAAATCAGGTGACATAGCTGGCCATTGCAGAACATTGATTTTTTTTTTCCTCAAACCACCGTGTTACAACATGTGCTCTGTGGATGGGAGCATTATCTTGCTGAAATACCCAATCATTTCCAGACATAATTGGTCCAAAATCAGGGAAAATGTCTTTCAGTATTGACAAATACCCTTGTGCATTGATTCGTCCACTGAGAAACTTCAAGTCACAATTCTTCTGGAAACCAATTGGTCCCCAGATCATTACAGATCCACCGCCAAGCTGTCTTCGTGAAAGAACTTGTTTTTCTTTTCGCAAATCGTGAAAATAGTATGAGAATCCATCTGGTCCGTCAAGGTTGAACTTCTTTTCATCTGTGAATATGACATTTTGCCATTCTGAAGTCCAACCCATGTATTTTCTGGCAAACTGAAGTCTGTTTTCTTGATGACGGTTAGTGAGTGGTGGCTTCCTCTCGATGTGCTGTCGCAGAAGATGCGGGCAGTCATGGATCACACGCTGAACGTTTCGCAGATTTGTGTCGAGCTGCAGTTCATCACGAATTTGTTTTGCTGTTTGACTTGAGTTGGATGTAGCTCTGACAATCTGACAAACTGACCTTTCATTGAGGGCACGAGGTCTTCCAGAACCCTTGTAAACTGCATATTTCTGAGGATTTCTCAAATAGTTGGAAATAGCCTTTGGGCTTCTCTTCAAACGACGCCCAATTTCATGAATAGAGATGTTTTCTTGTTTGAAGGCATCAATTTGACCTTTTTCATATTCTGACAGCACTGAACCACGTCCCATCTTGTTGTATGTTTATTAATTAAGTTTTTCACTTGTAATAATTGCTCTTACTACATGATAAAGTAAATATATCACCCCTACTTGAGTTAAATGAGCCTAGCTTTAGGGCGAAACCATTTTTTTGTAGCTGATGCTAATTTTTTGTCACTCAGAAATATCACCTGAGTAAAACAATTTTTTTTAAAAAATTCTAAGTGGACATTCAATTTATTTTTATGAAGCTAGATTGTTTCTGAAGATATTAAGTGTCTGTATTCCAAAAGAGCATTTGGAATTTTGTTTCATTAAAAAAATTTCAGTGAAAATGATGGTGGTGCTAATTTTTTGTCACTGACTGTACATCTTTCATATATTAAATGTATATTAAAACCAAAAAATATATTAAAAATTATTTAAGAAATTTTACAGGTAGCTTTTCTGATATTTAAAACCCAGTAATTGAATTAAAAGGTGATCTAAGCTGCTTAATTTATTTGAAAATCGTAAACGGCAGAGAAGCATAAGGGTTATTAGCGCTCGCTTTCTTTAAATTTTGTTGCATTTTGACATTTATCACTTTGATGTCGAGGTCCGCCATCTTTTCGCTTTTCCACTTGATTTGATCAAAGAAGACAGTTTTTCCCTTTTTCTCGAGATATTTTCCTCCCTTTTTTGGTCTTCTCGAGAAACACGTTGCAATTTATAGATATACACTTTATATTTTACCAACTGTTTTTTTCTTTTCTCCTTCTCCATTTCGAGTCACATAAACTCTACGTGAGCCAAGAACCAGTAAAAAAGTTATAAATAAATGACCAGTCGTCGACGTCGGTGGGTGAAAAAAAAATTTTTTTTTTTCTGCCCCCCGACGGCTAAAGTTGTAAATCAAGACGACCACAGTCATTTTGGGGCGTCGAAGCAGCTGAATAAAAATTTTGGCACTACATCAACAACTTCTGTAAATTTAAATTATTAAATGTATTTCTATATAAATAAAACGTAGCGGCCTCTTTGCTTATGTTAGGAGATAAATTTAAAAAGGAAAAAAATTGCCACAACAACAACCTTCTATCTTGATAATTTTTCCTACATGCCGTCATTTAGTAAGAAGTAAAATGAAATATACTCGTCTTTTTCTCTGTGTTTTTTTATTTTTTTTTTTTGTTATAGCTTTAATATCCTTTGTTGCCCCTTTGCTAATAACATTTTCGGTGCTTTATTTGCAGATTTGGTGGTGTGACTGTAAAACTCCGAAACAGGTTTGTGTTGCATTTTTTTTTCTCTGTTATTTCTTTCTTTTTTTAAAAAAATATATGGAATTAGTAAAAATTTAATGCTTTCTTTCTCAAATTTATTTGTTTTACATGCCTCGTAATGTCCTTCATAAATATGCATCAATGTAATAAACCAAGTTCGTTATAAACACCCGGCTTCCGTGAATGAGAAAACGAGGAGAATATGAAAAAAGGTGGGGGGGAGGGGGGACAGGCGGGTTCATGAGCCATTTCCTTTTGGCGGGAACCTTTTTAAATCATTGACATCCTTTTTTACTTTCTTGGACGTTTCCCCCCTTCTCTTCATTCATATTTATTACTTTTTTAAACGCATTAATATTGTTATTAATGTTTACGAGGATGAGATATAGGCTTTAGAGTTCCATAAGTATCTCTCCAGGTTTCCTTTTTCTTTTATTTATATGTTTATTTATTCATTTTTTCTTAAAGCTTTTTATGTTCTTCATTTCTGGGATGGTTATGGGCCTAATGGCTATGCTTCATGGCCGCCGTCGTTTTCGTTTTGTGGGCGGAGGTGGAGGTTGCGAAACGTTGACCTTTAAAAGTGCGAATGGAGCGGCAACCTTCTCTCATGAAGTTCTCATTAAAGAGCCTTTTTTCACTCTCATTTTCTTTTTTTTTTATTTATAAGTGGGGAAAATGTTAAATTTATTTAGATTTCTTTCAAAGTAGTCCGTAGTAATTTTTTTGTTTAAAATTTGCACGAAAGGAATTTCATTTTATATTAGAACACATGGAATTGCGGTTAGATTTTTTTAAACAAACTGTTTTGCAATCTTACAACTCTTCACATACAATATTTACATGTACATTCCTTGCTTCAGTGTATATTTATTCCTTGCTCCTCTTCATTTTGTCACATTTCATTTGGTCACATTTAATGATCCACAGTTCATTTGATCACATATCCATATTCGCATGTCGTGAGACCCGGCAAAAGGGGTGGCCGCAGGAGAAGATTGTCGTTGTCATTTGTGGAAGAAGACGAATAATTGGATCTCGCATGGCGTGTAAAATACGAAATATGAGGGATTGTTACTATTGAACAGTCGTCTAGAGGCTGGAAAGCAATTCTTATTCAAAGAATTTAAAAGCAATCTCCATGAATATTTAGGCATGAGTCCCATTGGTGCATTAATCAATAGATTCCCATCTGGTAAAATTCCTGCCGTTGTTAGCGGAACCATTGCGTAACAGCAAACTCTATATCAGTGTTGGAATTGAACTGTCGTCCTTTTAGTGATTGTTTTAGGCGGCCAAAGACAGGAAATCCGAAGGTGGATGTTCTAAGACTTCCAATATTTGCTAGCGAGCAGATCTTGAATCTTTCCGGTTATCCAGAAGAGTTTGTGAGTTTCCCTGGATGTTTATTCTTCATGCTGGCACGTAAACGCTGTGAGGTAAAAAATTTCCGTAAAAATTTCCCTTGGCTGAAACCCTTCAGCGGCCAAAAATTGAATATCAGCACGCAGATTATCTTTGGGCGGATTATCTACCATGAACGCTATCTTCCAATTTCATCACAACTCTTAATATGTGTATCATACGTCTCACTAATATAAAACAATGCATCTAAACAACTGTTTTCCGTTGTCTAGGCAATAACTTTGCGGCTGCGCAGTCCAAACGTGTTTCTATTGAATATTCCTCGTACTTCTGAGGGGAGTTAGAGCGATGGATACGAAATTGAAACAATGCTTTGCTTGACAACAGCTTTGCAGAATGTTTGACGAGCCTATCGGAAATTGGTTGACAGTAGTCTCGACATCTGCTACTTTTAGTACAAGTAAAATATGAACCAATTAATTACTATTTTTCATAATAAAGAAAATGTTCCTAAAACTTTATTGCGCCCGACAATTTTGATTATATTGTGTATACTGTATGTATAAACGTGTGATATTGATGTTGATTTGTTTAAATGTCTATAATAAGAATTCCAGGAAATTCGAACAAAAATATAAAGCATGAAATAAAAATTCTCGAAATAAGATGCGTTTGGAGATTTAAAAAAAAAAACACACATTTAATAACTCCACCAAATCCAAATATATGCATATAGTTTAAAAATGGAGCCCATTTCATTAGTCTAATCATAGCATTTACTTTTTTCGTGCTCATTCTTTAATGCAAATCATAGCAAAACGCCCCTTCATCGTTGAATTTCATACGGCATTAACGAAGCACTTCAGTTTTAGGAACGAAATTTGGGTGCGTTGTTGCTGTTCAGGTCAAGAACGGTCAGTACTTTAAAAAAGGTTTTCTGACATTAAAAAAAGGAGTTGATGAAATGAATTATAAATCCTACGGATACATTTTTATAGCATCGTGCGTTTCGAATATTGATTAAACACTTTAACAACCTCCACTTAAGTTTAAAATGTAATTATTAGGATTTTTATTTTTAAACTGTGCATTAAGAAAGTACGCCCGTCTCTTTCCCTTAAAAAAATAATAAAAGAGAAAGATGGTCGGGAACGAACTTAATTGTTATTTTCGTATCTTTAGATGATTGCTGTTCGTTCAAGTTGATAATAGGGTGAAACCTGTTTCACCATTAAATGGAATTTAATCGCATTTTGCCTTTGTAGTGTCTTATCTCTATAACACTTGAGGTCAATTTTTATTAGGTTTTTTTTTTTCCCTTCAGGTCTGGGCAACCGCATAGTTTAAATTGATTCTTATGCTCAGACTAAGTGCCACTCATCACGCGATTTAAAAACACTCCTCTTTTTTTGTTTTATTTGTAATCACTTAAAGGTGCGAGAAAAATATTAAGACTCGTTTGGTAGGAAAAATTCTTCAGAGGTTGAATAAACCTGAAGGTCAGAGTTGTATATAAAATTTAATTACGTGTGTGTATGTAATGGTAATTTACGTTGTCCTTCACAGTAAGAACCGTCCGCAAAAATTGGGCAATTTTAACACTTCTGTTTTATTATCGTGCTTTCCTTCATAATAGGAAAGGAATTAAATAAAAGCTCAAGATATTTGTAGAAAAATCTTAACAGGAAATTGGCGTAGTGAAAATCGTGAGCAGCTTTAATATTTTTCGATTGAAAAATGGAAGGAAAAATTCTGCGACCTGGAGTCGAATCAGGAACCTCGACTGTCATGGTCGTTTGGAGGTTATAATTATTACCTGCGTTTGGAGGTTATCTCCAGTTTATAATTATTATTATTAGCTTTAATGTATAGTATTAATTTCTTAATTATGTACATGAATCACTTATTAATTGCGAAAATAAAAGCTGGCAAGTAATAAGAATCGAAAGTGTTAATAATATACACCGTATTAAAAATATTTTAAGATGTTAAACAAAGAACTTCGACATTGTTCTTGGCAAGAATTGATCGTGTTTTGGTTGTCGATTTGAGTCGGGTGATTTAGAAAGAAAATAAACCTTAATAATTAATTATGTATCAATAATTTAAATTTTATTTTTTGCCTCAACAATTAATGATAATAAATTAAAATTTTCACGGGGCGAATAGGCACTTCAAAATTTTAAATTCCTTTTCATAAAAATAATTTCATAAATATTCCCAAAACAATCTGAAAACTTTAATTTGTATAAATTTCCAAAAATGGTTTATGAAATTTTTTAAAATATTATAACTTACCATTTCCAAAATATTTCTAAAATTATTTACAAAAAGTCTTTGAAAACTATAAAAAAAATTTCACAATTTTCTAAAACTACTCCATAAAAAATTCAGGAATCTGCAGACTTAATATTTTTCTGCAGTATTGCAAGGCGGAAGAACAGCAGCATTCTGATTGTATGAACTGTTCTGTGAAACTTTTATGGACTTCAAAAGGAGAATATTACGCCAGAATCTGTGGATAAACATCGAATACCGGAAAGAATAAATAGACCACTATTTCACTTAAGAATTTTATTTATTTTTTTTTAATTGACGGATACGTATTTCGGCAGCACTGCTATTTACCTCTACTGGTCGTGGTCGATAGTTGGATGCTGAAGAAGACAGCAGTGCTGCCGAAATACGTATCCATCAATTAAAAAAAAAAAAATTCTTATGTGGAATAGTGGTCTATTTATTCGTTCCGGTATTTTATGGACTTGTTTTAGAAAATTATGGAAAATATTTTTAAAAATCTTTGTCCAAATTGAGATTAAATCTTCCACACAGATCTTTGTAATTTTTAAAAAATAATTAAATAAAATCAGGCCCATGTTAAAAGAATATCTTTAACTGAGAATAATCACTATAATTCACGGTTACATCCATAACTTTCATAACATGCTGTATATTATATTAGCAGAGCTAGTCTAACGGAAATAATTAATGGCGCAAACGTTTAAACTCGTGTCCTTCGCTCTAGTTGATGCTCCTGCATTTGAAAAGTGATGGGAGCACGAATGTTCTCTTTTAGATTAGAGTTAATACATGGCTGTGTACTAAATCTGGACTCGGAAAGAATCTAAAAAAAAATTGATTTTCAGTATAAATGTTAAACAAATGGTTAAGAAGATTGATTACGTAGAGTGCATATAAAAATTAGATAAGAGATTTTCTGTACATGATTTTTGTTTTATGAGTAATCAATTAATTAAAATGTACACTACATCATGTATTTTTATCTTTATATATTTACGAAGGACTTATGTTTCTGGGCTGATTCCAAGTTATATTAAGAACTTATTAAGTAATTACTAATTTAGCACACTGTAGGTTTCTGCTGCTGATTTAGATGGTATGGCTAAAATTAGGCTTTTGCTATAAGATGTTATTGCAAGGATCATTATTATCAGAAAGTCATACTGATATTTGAAATTTTTTGCCATTCTAAATGCTATATATATTCGTGTACAGTATAAGCAAAATACCCCCCTTCATACCCGATCTCTTAAATAGCATTTTATCTACATCCATACTTGTAAAAGAATAACTTGTGAAGAGATTCTCTATGTGGATTTTAATGTTTTCTTTTATCGTCGTACTGCATCCACAGTTTCTGTCAATCCCCCTCTATACTGGAATAACCAGTGAAGTTGACTATTTTTATTTCAACTATAAAAATTCCATTGCTAATTGACAGTCGTCTTTTTTAAAAAATTCTCAGCTTATACATGAGTGTAAACGGTAAAAATGTAATAATTATCCATAGATGGTACATGCTTTACTTTCAGAAGGGGAAAATCTTTTTTCAGTGTATAGTGATTTCCGATTTGAAGCTCCAGTATAGTGAACTGAATCTGAAGCTTAGGAGTAATTTTTTTTAATATTATATAGACGTGGGCTTGGTGAGCTTATTATTGGGTCGACATGTGGAGTTGTATTAAAAATTTTGAAGTGGTTAGTTAACGGGCATAATAATTTTATGTTAACATATATGATCTTAATAATTTTATGTACACTATTTAAGTGTTTTACTTAAATAAAATATTAAGCTGGCAGGACAGATCGATAGCATAAATTGACCTCTAAGGTTGCGTCGAATTGATTTCAAAAATTCGAGAAGACTTTAAAATTTGCCTGTATATGAAGGGGAAAACCTCTTACCACAAAAAACATCCGAGATAATTTCCCATATCACAGTTCCTCCGTATTTTTTCTTTAAATGTAGAGTGATTTGTAGTTTCTTTGTTTTCTTATACATAAAGAAAGACGAGATTGAAATGTGATTAATTTTGAGGATAATTTCTTTCTCATTATACATAATTAACATTTTATATATTCATTTGTTAATTTTTAAAATTTTTTAGATATATTTTACTCAATAAAAATATCTTTGCATTTCATATAGGGAATGATAGAGACGACGAAGGAAGAGTGTTTTTCGAGAATTGAGAGAGATGAGGGAGATGGGTGGTTGTTGTGTGTGCGGGGGGAGGGGGTTATATGTTGGATGTGGGTGGGTGGGGAGGAGGCGTGGGTGGCACATGTTGGTTGCTTCCCTTTGCATCTGTCTATCCCACGATGATGAGGCGGCATGGTGAAGGCCTTCTTTCTACCGGGAGGCCTGTCGGTTGGCATTTGATAAATGATCTGATAAATGAGTTGTGATCTCAAGTGATGATGAATGTTAGGGTGAGAGTTCGAAAGGGACGAGCCGGGGAAGAGAGAGAGAAGGCGCCCCTGCGACAGACGAAAGAGAGAGAGAAGGGGCCCCCTTTCGCGATGCCTTGTGGGACATCCTCCGAAAGATAGATGGGATAAAAAACACGGAGAGAGAGACAGATGGGGAGGTGTGGGGAAGGGAAGAGCAAGTGACACTATCCCCCAACCCCCCAACACCTACTCTCTCGCTTTAACGCAACATAGGAAAAACATTAATCTTATTTCAGGAGACAGTCTCCTTACGTCACGACAGATTTCTTTTTTCCCTCTCTACTTTCTTTTATGAATATTATGTATTCAATCATCGTCCGATTGTTGTTTTTCTATATTGCTATCCAACCTCCTTCCCTGTTCACTCTCTCTCTCTCTCTCTCTCTCTCTCTCTCTCTCTCTCTCTCTCTC
>JAHWFO010012390.1:1558577-1577303 GCA_023313115.1 Rhysida immarginata | reverse complement strand
TCTCTCTCTCTCTCTCTCTCTCTCTCTCTCTCTCTCTCTCTCTCTCTGACTTTTTCTTTTCTCCCTCCTCCTTTCAATCTTTCGGATAGGAAATGTTTAATTAAGAGTCAATCACTCGCATAAGATAAATCTTTGTATTTACGTATAAAAAATAATTTTTTTTTCTCGTCTCTCCCTTACCCCCCTAACACACACGCGCATACACATACATTCACAGACGCAGTGTGTCGTTCCCATTTAATTAAATTCCACTGCTTGAGGATATCGTTAATAAATATGACAGTTATATTCCGTAAAAAATTGACATTTAATTAAATAATCTAAGAAATGTTCCTTCCAATTGAGCATTTGCGATGCATTGGTATTTTAATCGTTGTTAACTAGGTTTTTCTCGTTTATGTAAAAAATATTTTTAATTATTTATGGTTCCATTAAAGACCAAGGAATTTTTTTCATTGGCATTATATAATAATAATTTTTATTTAAAATGATTTTGTAATGTTACAGATAGTACTTAAATAACATATATAAAGTTGGATTCTATTCAAATTACAAAATCAAACAATATATAGCAAAGGGTGAGTCAAAAGTCCGTACCCGATTTCAAAATGTTGTATTTATTGTTTAAATCAGTGGTATTCACCTTTTTTATCATATAAGGTCAATTTCACTCTTAGGAAGAATCTCGCGGGCCAATTTCACTTTTATTCTATCACATGATGTTAACCACGTTGTAGAATTTTTGCACCCCCTCCCCATATGGATAATAAATCGGTCGTTGAAACTCCATCGATACAGTACTGGTGAGTTCATGCAAACATATATTACAATATTAATACATAAATATGCTTAATAAATAACTGAAATATTTATTAAACCAAACGTAATGAACCTGATTTCCTTATCAGGCCAAAAGAAATCGTCTTCTCTTTGAACGAATCCAATTGGCCTGAGCTGTGCTAATCCAAACTGAATGATGTAGACAGTTTGAAACACGCGGGCCAATGCGAAACTAGCGGCCAGAGGTTGTGCATCACTAATTTAAATAAACATAGTTACAAAATACTCCTCATATTATCAAGTTTCGGCTAGTAAGACGAGTAGACTTCCTTGGACTGCGAAAGAAACTCTGTCGAACACCTTCGATGTTTTCATCAGAGGTAAGAGGTCGACCTGTGCCTTTCCGCTTACACAGACAACCAGTTTTTTGGAACGTTTGATGCTATCTCCTAATGCTTTTAGCAGTAGGAGCCTTCTTTTCGAATCTTATACGAAATTCGCACAGGACGATTATCGTTGACTCACACTTGTTTAAGCGGAGGACATAATACGCTTTTTATTGCTGGTTGCTATATCGAAAACGGCTGAAACCGGGAAACCTCTACCGGCAACTTCAACAAATTTGTCGACTCCTTCTACCTAATGGTAGTGGGTTGTTCAGCTGCCGTTCAATTTTGAAATCCGTTACGGACTATAGTATAGTACATAGGTTCCAATAGTGCATGAAAGTACAGGGTATTTCTATCAATCTGACAGTGCTCAGAGCCATCTGTATTTCGACCGGAATTATTTCGATCTCAAACAGGAATGGCACACAAATTGGTAGCTGGCTTAATGGTAGCTCAAGACATGGGAAGAAGGATTCTGCGGAAAAAAGTTGTGGTTCCGGATATCGCCGATAGCATAAAAGGTGACGCTTTTGTAGTCTATATAGACGAGAATTTGGATAAAACGCAGGTGAAAATCCACAGTGCAAGTTCTCGACTAAGAGATGATAACAGGGCCGTAGCCAGGACGTTATCTTGGGGGGGGGGGTCGATTTTCAAAAATTCCGGACCTTTTTTCAAAAATTCCACTGAGGCGGACCTTTTTCCATAATGGGTTGGTCGTCGACGCCCCCTCGACACCCCCCTGACTACGGGTCTGGATAACATAGCCCGATAACAGCGCCAGTAATTCGGGCTATAAAGACATGGGGAATGTTTCGAAAGACATTTCGGGGATCAGCTCATTCATTACACAACTTTAGTAAAGACAATGTTTGGATCAGATAATCTGATGGAGTACCACCACACATTGGTACGGCAGCCGTTGCGGCATCAGTTAACCCATGAAAGAGTTATTAGTCGCAGATTTCCGGTTGCAAGGCCTCCTCGTTCTCTGGATCTGACTCCATGTGATTTTTGGCTATGGGATTATTTCAAGTCAAGAGTATCTTCTTAGGGTCCCGAACTTATTTACCTTAAAGATAACATATCACGAACTGTAATGAACATTCCTTGTGGCATTTTACGTTCGGCCGTAGAGAATGTTGTGCAGAGGATGCAAACTGTGGTCCACACGAACTGCGGTCACATTGAAGATGGTCAATATCCTCGCTGAGGAAGGGAATGTGCTGAATTAAACGTGATGTTTCACTTCAATTACTGCACATTTTAATATTTTTATTTTTTTATGCGGAATCTTCCTCCCCATGCCGTCATTTGTCCTCCTACCAATTTGGTGTCATTCTGGTTGTGAGACCGAGATACAGATGGCTCTGAGTACTGCCAATTCGAACTCAAAATTCATGAAACATACGACAAACTTTTATCCCTCCCTCCACCTAGCGATTGAGAGGGATACCATACTTTAGGTCTCTTTGCACGTCACAAGTTATGAAATTGGTACCGAAGCTTCTCTCAATTTGTAGTATTTACACCTAGAACAGTGTGAACGCATTCTACACGGAGAATAGATTAGCGAAATTCTTGTGATATGTAGAGACTAGGATTGAAATTACTACTTTCGGCGAGAGGACTCCCGGAAGGTTCTCGCGGTAGGAAATGGCGCCATGCGGTAGAAGAGAGAGGGAGGGATAAAAATTTTTTCAATATTTTGAGGCACTTTTCATAATCAAATATTAGGTCAAATCGAAATATTTTTATTGGTATATACAATATACATTTAATTGCATTACAATTACAGCTCGTATTTCGTTACCCTTGGTTAATGTTAAGACGCAAATAAAAAAAAAAGTCCAATTTTTTCGTTGAGTTTACCTTTAAAGTTATGCTGCATAAACTGAAATATCACTCTCTCCTATAGAATTGTATCTAACTCTATAATTAACTTTATTAAAACATTTACTTAAAATAATAAACTCAAATTTCCTATAACTTATCATAATTTTTTTTTCAGTTCTACGCATTTATTTTTTTACATTCCCTGGCAGTCGCCGTCGATGAAAAGTTCTCATATAACTTTCGCTTAGCTATATATCAAAGGTCAGAATTGCATATGGAAATGTTAGACTGTAAAATTAATTGCGGCTTCGCAATGACTTGTTCTCACACTCGTTGTGTGGCCTTGTTTCTTCTATTAACAAGACTCGAATAGAAAAACGTGGAAATTTTCTTTTCTGATGCGATAAGGTGCGAGGCCACACGCATTACACTCTCGCACAGGCACACACCCTAGCAAAGGGTGAGGAATAAGTGAAATAAATTCACACAATGCTCCTATTTTTAAAATAAGGCCTAATCTGTTAACAAAAATAAATTTTACAGAGGTCTCTATTTGGTCCATACATAATTTGTCGAGATTGTTAAATTTCATAACAAAACAACATAATTGATATCTTATGTTCTGTGTCATCTACATAGCATCTAAAGTTGTTAAAACCACAAACCTATGAAAATCAATTATTAAAGCGCATTCTGTGTTTACTTCTTGCCTCCCATTACGAGATCCATTGCTTAATACGATCGCATGTTGTGTATGTATATTGACTCTTAAGTTGTCACTTCAGAACATATATGAATTGACAAGAGAGGGTAAAGAACAGCGTATGACAGATGTTTTTGGACCAGACGAGTTGCGGCTTCTTGAATTTCCTTTTCCAGTCGTCCTGCCTTCTTTAGTGGATAAGCAGATGTCATTACAATTACACCTCCATACGAAATGGTATTCAGGGGTTTTTCACCCCAGTCTCGATCGGTGCTTTTCCTCGCGTGTTTTCAAAGAGAATAGTCATTGCAAACAGATTAATTAAATCCTCTTAAGTAAGCCTCAATTCTAGTTGCTTTTTTTTTACTTGTTTGGTTGAAACATTTTGATGATATGATTTCGTTTCTTTCTTCAAGTGAAGTGAACTTTATCTGTTTAAAGCGTTTTCAGTCAACTTTTCTACTTATGCATTCTTAGCTTTCTAATGAGAGACTAACAATATTTCTTAAATTTATTATTTTATCTGATTTTGGCCTTTTGTCATCTGCATCATTCATTATGGCCCAGTGTCACATGTATTAATATTATATTTAGGAGTAGCGCAGTGGAAATTTTAATAACATGCAACAGCACACAAAATTGAATTAAATAAAATAAGAAGTTTATTAATATAACACAATATTGCTGAAACCGTGAGGAATCAAAACGAGAACCTCTAGAAATCAACAAAAGATTATGAAAAACGTATCACAAAAATACAAATATAAAGATGAATAAAGTGAATACAAATAAAATAAATTTAACGTGCACCTACAAGCAAAATAATCTAAGCTTAACGAACAAGCTTACAAATTATAAATAAGCTCCAAGGTACACTTATCTTATTAATAAATCAAGTCATAGGCCTAAACGTAGGTTCTACGTTACAAATCAACTGGTAACCTAACTAAAGCTTACAAGCTAAACCAAAGCATACGACAATTAATATATTAATGATCAAAAACTGTAATTACCCAATTCACCTAAAGGTAAACTACAACCAAGGCTATAACGTCAGCCTTTACAATAAGAATTAAGCTTGTAACCTAACTAAAGCTCACAAGTAATACAATTGAACACGACAATTGATGTCTATACAGTAATTAAGAAAATCACCTACGAGTAATTTTACTACAAAGGCTCTAACGTAGCCTTTACAACTATCATAAAGTCAGTTAACCTAAAACAAAGCTAAAGAGCTAAACTAAAGCACACAAAGCTACAAGAATAAATGACTCCAATGATAAAAATAATATAATTAAATACCAGGCAGCCGAGCTGCTTAACTTAAAAGCTTAAGTCTAATAAACGAAACGTTTTATAGCTTAAAACAAAACATTGGACATAAGCTAAAAAGACATACAGCAAGTTAACTGGGTCGGCCTTAAAAATAAATGATATAAGGTCAACCTTTCCAGCTAACAACAAGTTAATAAAATACCAATACAGCAAATAAGACCTACAACTAAATGCATGTATAGAGACACAAAGAAAATGCACCTAACATACAAAAACAGGTTAAACACAGTTTAGTGTCGTACATACGAGCAAACAAAGCTCGTAACGACGCACTCGCGAAAATTCACAGTCCAACCAAATAGGAACAAGAATTTGACGAGTAAATTTAAATGCAAAAGTCACAATTGGTAAAAGTTCTAAGTCCGGTTAAGTCCAATAATAACAAGCAATACTAACGTAAAAGATTCAAAACGGTTTACATTTTAATAGCAAATCTTTCCACACAATGTTTGACGTGAGGTCACAAATGAAACTAAACTAAAGCACACATCACAGCTTTACACAATACAGTAACGCACAATCCTCCTAGGATTGTAAAAAGACAAAGCCGAAGTCGCTCCCGAAATACGCCGACATGCCTCCGGGCCAATAACCACGCACTTGCGTGTTATATTGCAATTTACGGCGACTTAGCTCGGGGAAAGCACTTCGGACTATATCGGCCCTAAGGCCTATGGAAAAAGATACACTCACCAATGAGCATAGCAGATGGGCGTCCGTAACATGTAGCTCCCGAGGTACTGCGTAGTTCAACGTGGATTCACCTCTAATAACCTGCGACGGCACGCAATTTGTTGCGTATACCTTCTCCGCCAGAGATGCTTCTCGGCACGGCCAGGAATCCAACGACGAGGCACTCGCCGCCTCCGTAGTCGTCTCCGTCGAAAGCATACGAGAACGAGCCTTTCTCTCCGGCGCCGACAATTCCAGACCAACTCGAGGGCCTCCGTCGCTCTCTGCCAGGAGTTTCTTTTTGCTCCGTCCTCGCTCGGTAGACGCTAACTTCCTTCTCCCGTTCCGTCCGTGATCTCTCCACGAGCTCGCCGAAGAAAAGCCCGCTGCTCCCCCATTGGCAGGTGCGTCATGATGCTCCTCATGACGTCGTCGAGAACGATTTCGCCTACGTTGAGTATTGACGAATACCCTGGAGCGCAGACGATCATCTATGCTCACGGAATCATTAAAATTCCGTGACACCCAGACAGGAAAAATCCAAATGGGAGACTCGGAAAATATAATTTTAATAATATTCTCTAATCTCTGTTTAGTAGCTCAATATTTCGACTACATTATAGTCATAGCATTTGAACTGATACTTCTTAGGAATTTCGAATACAGAAAGTTGAATAGTTATAAACTGTTAAACATCATAAAAACCCTCAACGCCATCACTCTCATGTTCTTTCCAGTCATCATGGTTGTGAACAAATGTCGTATTATTTGATATCGTGATCCTTCCATGTCCACAGGGGTCTAGTTGATTTGAGCATCAGTACCTAAAATTCTAAAGGTCTTTGGTTCTATATCAAACTGTGAAATTTTTTTCCCTTTTACATTTATAATCTAAAAATATATTAGGTTATGTCAGTTTAGTTTTGAAAAAACTTTCCCCAAGACAGCCTTCATTTGGAAAAGACCATTTCAAGGAAGACGCAAATCTGCCAACTATCAATTTTATGTGTAAATTGTTCCAGGAACAATATAGAACGTAGTTTTTGAATTTAAATGCGTTTCGTAATTTTGAAAATATTTTTAGAGATCTCTTGTATTTCTTTAAAAAAAAAAAAGAAATGTCGGTCTTTTCCTGTTCCTCTCGACAAGCTTTCCAACGCTCCCAAGGGCATGTATATTAGATCCCAAAGCCGCAGACATCCATCGACGAAGTGTCGGATGATTTTACGGGGATATCTTCTGGAATTAGGAAATTTTAGAGGTAATGTGGCTCCTATGAATGTCTAGCAAATGATCTTTTGATTTTCTCTCGAATTGAGACGCTGCTACTTTAGGCTACCCTACAAGTGTGAGTATTTCTTTGAAGGTATTGGAATCTTCCGATTTTTTATTGAGTGCATTACTCATTCCCGTTTTCAAAATGTTTAACCTTTTTTCTAATACGAATACTTGGTGTTGGTTTGCTTTATATTTACAGGGGCTGGACAGAATAATAGGAACACCTTTCGATTTAGACGTTTTGTCGAATATCAGAAAAATACTTGATGAATAATCCTGAAACTTTAGAGGTGTAAAGAGCATATTTACACCTCATATATTTCAGCGAAAGATTTGTCCCAAAGGCAAATAGGAGACCAGTAACAAATTGAACAAAAAATATTTGGGAGCTCCTTAAGTTGATATGAAGACATATTGACCTCGTATTGAGTTCTTATCTGCTTAAGGAGAAGAAGTTGATATTGGTGTCCGGTCCAAAAATAAAAATTTGGAGAAAACCCATTATCCGGCCAGATGGCCGAGAGGGCTAGGGCGTAGGCTTTCTAGTTCTCGAGTCCGCCTGGCTGTGGGTTCGAATCCCACCGTGGGCATGGATGTTTGTGTTTGTCCCGGGCTGCGTATAGATATAACTTGTGTAAAAGGCGCAAAATGACCTAAGTAGTCGACGCCTTAATTTCTAGAACCCCCCCCCTTAAAAAAAAAAAAAGAAAACCCATTATCGTTTTGTTTACTTTTGGGAGCAACTGAAATTCAACTCATTCTATCGGCGATATCTTTCTGAATTTTCACGAAATTTGCTTGGGCTTTTTATAAGAGTAGCTCTATACATTTGGCTAATAAATTATGCAAAAGTCATTTTGGTAACGTTTGCGCATGCGCAGTTAAACATTATTTAGTAAAAAGGTTCATATTTCTCAAATATTTAATTTTTTTTATTTTTTGATTGCGGGGTGTCGTCTCTACCGTAGTTGTTGTTTCCTGAAAATGGCATTGCATTGGGTTATAAATATGTTGTAAACAAAACACTTAAGAAAACATTTCGATTTTTTTAAAGAAACCTTTATATCTCCATGAATATAGGTACTATTCTCATCCAAATGAACACAGAAATGTAAAACAAGCCTCACAAGCATATGCTACAGCTACAACGCATTTCAAACATTATTTTTTACAAGGTGATCCCAAACATTATTTTTTTGTTCAATTTGTTGCTGGTCCTCTATTTGTCTTTGGGACAAATCTTTCGCTGAAATATATGCGGTGAAATACATGCTCGTTACACCCCTGAAGTTTCAAGATTATTCATCAAGTATTTTTCTATATATTCGACAATACATCTAATTCGAAAGGTGTTCCTATTATTCTATCCTGTATCTTGAGTGCAAGTTCAATTGTCGTTCAATATACGAATACTTGCGGCAAGTTAGTTTTGTAGAATATTAGCCCGGGCTATTGTTGGCAGATATACGGTATTTAAAATCATCGACACCGAAAGGTAAAAGAGGAATAGAAAAGAGAGAGATGAATTCACTTTTAATAAATCTACTTATTATTCGAATACAGTAGTTTTATATGGGATGCTTTGTTTTAACGGTGATCTTCTCTACACGTCCTCATTGAAACCAATAAACATAAACTATGAGATATATGCTGTGACTATGCTTGAATTAACATCTGCGACATTAAACCAACATACTATAACTTTGTGTTTCACGATCATTTCTTGAAGAAACCATCGTCTGCTTGTTCTCCGTAAGAGATTACTGCTATTACAGCTTCGCTCCAGCAGATTAAGAGTAGAAGAGTCGCCTTCCTTGGAACTGTATTCGCAAAATAAGGTTCAACGAATTGCAACTTAATACCAGAACTTGTACTTTCAACTTTATAAATTACATTTTCATTAATGAATAAATAATTGAATAAACAATTGTTGTATCGACGATTCGATATCATTTATATAATTAATAATAATCATTTAACAGGTTTAATGAAATTTAATGAAGATTTAATGCATGATAGGAATTTGAGCACTATTTGGCTCAACAACACTAACGAGATGAACCCGAAAGCCATTATTAAGGAGCAATAGCAATTTCTCACAAGAACGTCTTAGATGATAAAAAATATAAAGAAAATCTCCGTGCTAAAAGTTAATCAATTACCTGGGTGTTAATTTAATTGCCTGTCGAATGCATTTTGGAGCATGGGTGATTTACTCAATAATCTTCTGTAACGTAAGGCTAATATGTTATAATATATATATATATATAAAACCGATATTGCCTCCTGCTCTCGCTTTCTCTCTATTTCCCCCTTTTTTTTATCATGAGCGCATACGAAAAAGGACGTCTAAAAATTGCTGATCAAAGTTTGATGTCATGCGTCTGGTTCTTTTCCCTCGGAGGACTCTGAAGCACTCTCTCTCTCTCCTCTCCATCCATATGGAGCAGCAGCAACGGCTGTTGATGTTTTTAAACTCAACCGGATTCTCTTTCGCTAACCTAGCTACATGACGGTGCAGGTGACAAGCAGTTTTTAGCGCGTGATAGTGACAGAAAACAGGAGCCTCTTGTCACCTCACCATTGATGAGATTCGGACGAACCGAAGTCGCTTTGCCCGTCATCATCAACATCATTCTCATCACCACCACCACCATACGGCTCTCATCATCATCATTATCATCATCATCACCGTCCCCGAGTACAGAACATGCGCACTCCGAAGAAGATGTTTGCACGTGAAGAATTTCCGCTTCTTGTCACCGTCTTTCACTGTCACCTCATGTCACTTTTTCTTTTTTTTGCTACACTTTTTCTCCATGTCGGTTATAGAGAAGGAGTGTGGAGAGAAATGGTGGGGAGGGAGGGTATGCGTGTATGGGGAAAAGCTGCTTTCTCTTTTTCGTCCTTCTCCCTCCATTTACACTTCTCCTCTCCTACTTAAGGATGTTTTAATTTTCGTTCCTTCAGTCCCTAATTAAAAAAGCGCATAGTACGATTTTTGCAGCTGTGGGCGAAATTGAAACTTGGCTAAAAACGCGTGACGTTTATGGACTCCTTCACTATGAAACGAGGGGTTTCGTGAAGTTGGAAACCCTAGGAATGTGACAGAGAAGAGACACCCATAATAAATTGGTAATTCATGGCCGAGTTTGCCAGGCAGCACTCTCATTACTAAGCATCTCTCAAAGAACTACTGTCATAATATTTCACTTTAGTAATTTAATAGATGAATTTCAAAATTTATCAGACGCTGTCGTGAGCATCAGCAGTTTTCGTCGTAGAACGGTTATTAATTTTGTCACATTCTGCATTAGAGAGTCAGACACAGAGAGAGAGAGAGAGAGAGAGAGAGAGAGAGAGAGACAGACAGAGGGAAGAGAGAAGAAGGTGCAGAAAGAAGTAAAAAGAGAAGAAAACTCAACTAATAGGAAGAGAGAGAGAGATAGAAAGAGAGAGTGAGGGAAGGGACTCACTAGTACCCTCTGGCGAGGAACAGGAGAACAATCGGGTCCCACAAATCATGGCACTTAATTCCATTTTTTCCAGTCAGGACGAGTGTAGTTGAGATGGTAGGGGTAGAAAGAGAGAGAGAGAGTGGGGGTGGGTTGAGGGGTTCCTGGACGGTCGGTGGCGCACGAACGAAGGCAGGCAGCACCGCCGAGTGACAAAGTGAAAGAGGGAGAGTGCGACAGTGCCGTAGCCAGAGGCGGCCATGTAATGAGTTCAGGCGCGGCACATAAAATCTGATAAAATGTCCATTTTTCACTGCATATGATTCTTACGATGGAAATTGCGCACTTCTTTCCTTGCATGATGGAATTCTAACTGCTTACACTTGAATTACGACACGGGCCCGCTCCGACTGCAAATTTGGGCGATGCATTCATTTTTAATTTAAGATCCCATTTACTGAGTGTCTCCGCGAATGACAGAGACAATTTACATCATGCGCGAGCCCAGCTCGAGCGCCCCGTTGCCTGCTGACTCGTCCGCCGCCGCCGTCCTTGCTGCGCTTGTCGTAGGAGCGCCACCGCTATCTTATCTCATATTCATTTTTACCCCCTTCTTTACCTCTCTCTCCCTCTCTCTCTCTCTTTCTTTCTTCATATATGTGTGTGCGTGTGATGGTGTTCCTCTACTTATTCACGTGTATTGAATTTTTTGCTCCCTAGAACTAAAACCGGACTATTTCTTTACATCGCCTACATGCACTTCCTAATTCTCTCGTCGCAATTCTTTTTATTTAATATGTTCTCCTTTCTTCCCTACCCCTCGGTTCCCCCTTCTTTCTAATATTCATTTCCCATGTTCAGTTTGAAATATCAGCGAGAAAATCTCCATATAGCCCAAGAGTTATTTTACTGGAGGATGGAGGACAAAAAAAAACCCGAGCTGTCTTACATTTTATGCTTTTATTCATTTCTCTCATCCTTTTCGGAATGTTTACATTTTAATTTTAATATTTTCGTAAAGCATTTAAAGAAAATCTCCGTTACGTTTTTTATTCGCATTTCGAAAGGCTAATTGAAGCTCAGAATTTCTTTTTTTCAAGATCCTTGGAAGAAATCGGATGGCAGACAAACGAACAAACTCCTAGAGAAGACTAAAGATATTCTTCCAACGAATTCTGGCCAATGAATTAGAAGCGCTTGTTTAATATTTTATTAAACCCCCTTTGTCCCAATTGCAGCAGGTATGCAGGCTGGCATAGAGTCACTAAGGTTTGAAGCAGTTAATGGAAGATCAGGCATTCACTTAGTTTTTGAAAGAGAATCTTGCTATCGATATGTTGTCCCAATGTGCACTAAATATTCTCCGCGAATTTAAGGGGACTAATTCCATAACGATGATACCACCAGTTTGAGTTGTCTTGATAAGTTATGCTTCATTGCTTCATGGGGCTTACGCTAAAACGTAATTCGTCATACCATATAACTTTCTTCCATTCTTCAGGACCATCCATACACTCCGTTCTTTACATAAATCCGAGGTTTTCGTGTAGGCGACTTCCGATTTGGATCCGCTTCAATTCCCAGCGCATGGTGCTGCTAGATCTGGGTCGGGAACAACCTTGATTAAAATCTAACTGCTTGGTCTATTTTTGCATTGGAGATGTCTGTTTCTCTGTTCAAGTCGCTTTAAACGACGCATCTGAATCATGATTGATTGCCTTAGCCGTAGTGACGGATGAGAGAATAGACCAGGAAGACAATTGTCTTGGGCCTGTTATCCAAGAGGGTCCGACGATGAATTTATATAAGATATTTATAAAATATTATTTCTAATCGCACAACAAAATTGGGCCCGAGCAAATTTTTGTCTCGGATCCGTCTCTGCCTAGCCGCAGTTACCTCTTTTAGACAGAGACTGTGGATCATTTCTTCCAACAGTTGAATACACGGCATGTTGTATTCTAGCAACACAAGGACCAACAACGATTCAGTTAGGTCCTTTTTTTTTCCCCATGCTGATCAAGTTCTATGATTAGACTCGCTAAACTCCTTCTGAAATAAGTGACAGGTAACGCTTGAAAAAGGATAAAACAATCCTTGACCAGTTTGTGAGTGATTTGTTAGTTTAATCCTAACCTAACCTAAACTATCCTGAAAAGAGAGGAAGGAAACTCCACTTGTCCACATCGGCCTCGGTGGCTCATTGGTTGCGTGATCGCCTCTGATGCCCGAGGACGCGGTTTCGACTCCGGCCGAGGACGGCGAGGATTTTTTCAGGGGGAAAATCCTGAGATCACGCACTTCCTTCGGAAGGGAAGTAAAGCCGTTGGTCCCGTGTAGTCGTTTGCCGGCTGCACGTTAAAGAACCCTTGCGAGGCAAAATTTGCGGCCCCTATAACGCCGTCCTGAAATGACCATGGCAGTTGAAAAGGACGTTAATACCAAAAAAAACAAACCAAACCACTTGTCCACAAAACAAGTTTCCTTCTTCTCTTTTCTGTTCAAGCATCCACAGATTTCTAAGGTCAGTTAGATAGACATTTTTTCTTTCTATTAGCTAACCTAACCTAACCTACCTAACCCAACCTAACTATGATGACAGTGGTTATTCCGAAACTCGTTGGCTTCATTATATCCTAATTTAATGCTAATTGTAATCCCTATTTATTGTGTCCATTAACTCGCATATTCTAACACTAATGTTCTATCCCAAGTTTCAGTAAAGTACGCCGCTTACTTCTTGAACAATCTTCATTTTGTAGACCAGTGCACAATTGTTAAAATCATTTGTAAATATTTTATTGATTAATACAGTTAAAACACAGAGTGAAGAAAATCTTAATATACGGTCGCGGTAATCCGAACCCCGTTGATCCGAACATTTTATAATACGAACTGCCCTTCTCAATAGTCTAATTTACAGCAAATTTTCGAGTTCTATAATAAGCTCAATAAACAAGAAAAAAGTTAATAAACCCTTTTGATTTTCCTGCAAAGACAGTACTGTACTGTAAATGTGCTGCACATCTACATTTAGGTGTGGCAATCGTTTGACAGATAAGTCATGTAAAATTACTACATTATTTAACAGCATTGTAACATGTACAGCAATTTTTGTAACTAGGAAAGAAAATGAACCAAAAATTGTGATGCGGTATGCTAAGTTTATTAAGCCTAACGAGTTTCGAAATTTCACCATCATCGGAGGTACATGTATAATCTTTTGACAAGACTTTTTATTTTTTTTTTACGGTATAGTATATACAGACTCGCTAATCCGAAGACCCTCTTGCCTCAATTAGTTCGGACTATCGCGACCGTATTAAACATTTAAAACATAGCTTAGGCTGAGGAATTTTTGTGATAAAAACATCCTTTTCAATATCGGTCTGTCATATACGAGAGTTGGGGCAATTATTTTTTTTCTCATAGCTAAGGGATGGTGTCACAAAATGTTGTATGTCTCAAGGAAGCCGTGCATTCTCAAGAAACACCAAATGGTTCTGTGATTTCCTGTTTTTGCACAGAGAGCAATGTTAAATCAGTTCTTAGTCAACCGCCGTGCAGGATGGATGTAATCAGAATTGTTCCACATAGCAGAACTGTGACAGCAGATTACTACAGGAACTACTTGACGAGACAGGTACGCCGTGGCATTAGGGACAGTGCTATTTTTCTCCACGAGGCGCAGGGGATGGGATGAATTGGAGCACCCACCATACTCTCCGGACCTTTCTCCATGTGATTTTGATCTCATACGGAAGGTAAAGAACCATTACGTGGTAGGTGGTTTGGGACACGAATGAACATTGCAAACGCTGTGTAACAGGAGACGACCAGATTCACAAAAGGTGAGGGACATGGTGAAGCAGATGGTATTCGGCGCCTCCCACAGCGTGTTGTGAAGGTTGCAGGGGACTACTTTGAGGTCCTTTAGAACGAGTATGTATACTGTAATGATTCTGGGACAAGAAACCTGTAATGTTATGTCAACTGCCTTAATAACACGAGGAGCAAAATGTTGGTGGTTGTTAAATGTCCATACATTTCGTCCATTCCCTGTCCTTTCATCTGTATATTTCACATTTTCCACCCACGCTCAATTCTCATCAAAAAAAAAAAAATGTTGTCATGACTTATGGCTCAACCTCATTATAATAAAATGAGTATATCATTCCGCTATAGCATACTAGGAGAAATTTTTATTCTAATAACAGGCTACTAACTATGCCAATCTGAAATTTAAGCATAAAATGCAAACTTGTATGGCTTCACATTCAAGAATAACATGGGATTGTATGCATTAAAGTTAACATTCGTTGCTCTAAGGGATTTGGCTCCTTTTATGTCTTTTACTTTTTCTTCTTCTTGCTTCATTGAGTAACTTCATCTTTCTTTAAAGTTTAGACAAAAAGATACCCTCAAAATAAAATTTTAAAAAATAGAAATTTTAGACCCACCCCTCCGACCAGTCAATTTATTATAATTTTTTTTTGGGGGGTTCCATCTTTTTCTTCCGCTACTTGTTCTTTGATATTATTATTCTGGAAGGTTTTTTTCCTCCCTGTTTCTTTCCCCACGAGAAGAATTTCCTTTTTATCTTCGGCTTCCAAAGATTACCCGCCACACCGCTGTCGCCAAATATTCTTGGAGGGACCCAATTGGCGCTAGAGGCAGCTCGCGATGCACGTGACCGCCGCCCGTTCATAAATAATAGCGAAAATGGACGACAAAAATGTGGAATCCAATCCTGAAATGTCCCTCAGATAAAAGTGCGCATTTACATTCCTTTCCGAAGCAAAGTACGCATGCGTGATGATAAGGGCTTGGTGAATTTTTAAGTTCACATTTGTTTGCGAAAAAACTAAAGAGGACAACTGGCAATGATGGCGAAGAAACATGAAATGGATGCACAGGCGCAAGTTAAGTTTGGATTATTGTGAATTAAAATATTTGGGGATGGTTGACTAATAATTTGCGTTAATCTTGTTTTTGTTTTTTGCCTTTCACTGATATTGGTAAATCAAACTTCTGATCATGTTAATATCATGTAAATTTTTAACAGTTAATACAAAAAACAATTTTTTTTATAAAAAAACATTTTGGATGAAATAAATCTCTCTAAAAATTAAACTTTCGCTATTTAAGGTTCACTTTTGGTGATGGACACCTTCTACTTTACCGTCAGCAGCGCATAGCCAATAAAAAAAAAAGGAATGTGGCTCAAGCTCGCCTGGTATGTATTAAAGATGTCTGTGCTCTGCAAAAATATTAATCTTTAATGTCATGGGTAAAACGAGCGATTTTTCAGAACTGCATTAAGATTAAGAGTAGCAGAATTTCCGAAACTGCGTAGTTTGGGAACAGTTCTCGTGATGCTGTGATAAATTGTACCGAGAATGAACAAACTGCACCATTGCAAATAAACAGTGGACCACGTGCCATTGAGATGAGTAGTGAACATCGATTGTGAAGTAATGTGCAGGCCGTACGACACGCAACAGTTAAACAACTCCCCATCCAAATGAACTACAGGGTTGCCAATTGTGTGTTTGCAAGGGCATTGCAACGACCTTGTTGCGTATGGAGCTCCGAAGCAGAAGGGTGGTGACTGCATTCAGGCTGACAAAGGTGCATTAGCAAAAACTACTGCAATTTGCATTGCTGTAGAGGACTTGGGCTTATCGTGATTGGTAAATGGTTGCCTTCTCCTGTAAGTCACTCTTTCTGCTTCATCGAATGGATGGACGCTGTCGTATTCGTCGGTAAACCTCCGAAAAAAATCACTCTGCAACCATCGTTGGAAGAACATACGATGAAGTTGGTAGTATTAAGGTCTGAGGCATGTTATCTTAACATTTGGTCCACTGATAACCCTGCGACATGTCGGGGCTAAAATTCTCCGGAAATGGTTGGAGGAACACGACCAAGACTTTCTTTGGGTCCCTAATTATCCAGATCTATTCATATCTAACGTATTAAAAACTCTTGTTACTGACCAAAAGTAATAAGAACGTTGTGGAATTTATAGGAGGATATATGCCATGTCTGTTAGAAAAGTGGAGACGGTGCCCTTTTAGGAAGACCTAGCAGCGAGCCATCCTTTTAATAAATTGGGCATGGATGTATTGGACTTTAACCATCAACATGTTAGAATACATGTATAATCGTTTTTGTTCATGTGGTATTAAAGTTTATGAAAATAATTCCAGTCAAAGATCAGACAGCAAGTACAATTGCTGAAATCTTCATCCAGAAAATTATCTGTCATTTTGGCATCAGGAATTGATCAGTGAAATGAAGCAAATTTGTTTTAATCCGTTATTGACAGCAATAATGCTAAGTATAAACTGCATGAAGTATTCGGACACCACCTTGAATTTTTACTTGTACAGGTATTCAAAAAACAAAAAAGTACAATGCTGTTAAGTTTTCCTTTCTGCTATGTCGAAATACGCCTGTTAGATCGTTTTAAAATCGTCTGCACATGTAAGAAATAGGAGAGTCGCACTTCGGCGATCGCGAAGGATCATTTATCAAATTTCTTTGTCTGAGAAGAAATGTGCATAGATGTGAATTGAAATTTCATTGTGGACATGTAATGGTTTCTAGCCTCTGTCAACGTTTTTATTATGACAGGTTGGAAAAATACAATTTTTTTCCTTACTTTTTTTTCCTTAAAGTCTTATTAGAAGAGAAATTGCCATCGTTTTTAAAGAAAAAGTGGTTTCTAAATTAAATTAATATTTTTTCAGTTTGGTCATCCGTTTCCAAGTTTGCAAGTAAAAATATACTAAGGGCTGCAAAAGATGCTTCGATCAGGTGTTGTTAAGTATGCTTTGAATTAAAATTGCCTACATTCCATTCTTTCAGAGTAATTGTTTATTTTAGGAAGTTGTACGAACATTACTGATACCGTTTCATCCTGACCATTTCATTTTCAAATACAAGGGTTCATTTTCAAAAGTAATGGCAACTATGCTATACTTTTGAAACTGATTTATTATTAGAGCACCATTTACATTTCTTCAATGTAATCGCACCCCATGTTCACCATCTTTTCTGCCATACTTGTGAAAGCCGTCATCACTATCAGAGTGTCCATCTCTGTTGATGTCCCGAAGTGACCGTCCTATGGTATCGATAAGGGTGGTTTTTGTGTTGTAATGGTTTCTTATAAGTGACTCTTTCTTTTTAGCGAAGAGATCGTAATCGCACGGATTCGTGTCAGATGTGTATGGCGGATGTTCCAATACTTCCCATCACCAGCGGCGCAGAAGATCCATCACGGCGTTAGCAGTGTGACTCTTCGTATTGTAATCGGAGTCTTTTCCAGAAAGTGCTGTCGCTTTCTCCTTGAATAGTCTTTTGTATTATGTAATCTCTACTGCTTCATGCAGTCCCTGACAAGTCTTTTTCACGAAGACCTCGCGTGTAGCCTCTACTTTGATCAAAGAACGTCATTTTCCAAATTCTTAAGTATATCGTAGGGACGCTCATACTATCCTCAGATATTTAAAGGCTCCGCAGCATTAAACTGAATTTCGTATAATCGTTACTATTTACTACATTAGCTCATCTGACCTTTCGTTTCCTACCCCATAACACTCATGTGACTCACGTAGCAGCATTGTTGCTATTACTTTTTATCCAACTTTGTAGTTAGTGACACCACCAACTGGCAGGAAAACTCGTTATCTTTCTTTGGAGTCGTCAGTTGTTATATCGACCTATAGTGCTAAGACTCCCTTTTAATACGCTAAAAGCCCGGAATGACATGTCGTTGCCATTAAGACAAACAATTCTTTATTGTGATAAGTCGACATGCGGTTCTGCCATATTAAACATTCGCATAAACTTTTAGTAGATTTGATCATATCACGGATGTTCTTAAAGTTCCTTTTTCATCCTTCGAAATAATAATAATGATAATAATAATAATAATCTTTGTCCACTTCCGGATCAGATGGTATCCTTGATTATAAATATTGGAACTGCTATTATGGTAACTAGAATAGAGATGACTTGCCGTTCTTTTCTTGCTTCATTTGAACTTTAACTGAAGAATATGCTATCGGCTGTTTTTTGTATTCACTTAATATTGCTGATCCCCCTCTGTCTCTATCTCGTTCTTTTTTTTTTTCTTTTATTTTTTATCTTAAACCTCCATATTTTTTCTCCGCCTTTCACATCGTAACGGAGCTTCACAAAATGTGTGTGTGTGTGAGTGTGTGTGTGTGTGTGTGTGTGTGTGTGTGTGTGTGTGTGTGTGTGT
>JAHWFO010012390.1:1530683-1550979 GCA_023313115.1 Rhysida immarginata | reverse complement strand
TTCAGGATAATTCTCTAATATTCTATTTGCTTTTAGAGAATTATCCTTTTTTGCTTTGATAAAGGATAGGCTCTATCCGAAACGTCAGCTCTTTATTTGATTTTTTAGTTTTATTTTGATTTTACTTATATATTTATTATTTTGTTATTTGTTAATTATTTTATTTTTCAGTTGTATTTATTAACTATTTATTGCATTCCAGGGTTTTTGTGTCTCGTCCTTTTCTCTTATCAATATCCATTCATTAGATATTTTTAGGTCATTTCGCGCGGGGGCAATTTTATCTCGAGTAGAATCTTTTTTATTTTTTGAAAATTAATCATTGCTCTTTTTCAGCTGATGGATATTTTCTAATGATGATGATTTCGAATGATGATTATAAAAAATTAAAATTTCTGAACAAGAAAAGTTGGAAAAAAATAGAAGAAAAAATAAATTAGTTTAGAAACAAATTGTAAAAAAAAATAATAAAACTTGTCGACGAATTAAGTATTAAGCTAACTGGTTTCTAAAAAAGTTACTCAACTCGTAACTGAAGCATAACATGTAATAGATTATCCTCATAGAACATTCATGGGTTATTCCATAACCTTGAGCCGTTCTTAAGCAAATTATGGTTTACTTAATTGGTCTTTTTTTTTTTACATCAAAATCGTGTAAAAAATAAATAAAAACAGAAATTATACAATCAGAATTCGGTTTGAGTTTGAAAATTTTTATGAAGCATTATTTAAAGAATGACAATTCTCCACAATCAATTTATTCACAAAAATTTGAGAAAAACTTTTAAGTTTCATGACGTCATGCCATGTGACTTCCTGTTTGTTTTTTTTTGGTTTTTTTTGCTCTCTTAATTTTTTAAGTTTTGTTGTATCACACTCCACTTTACCTGGCTTCTGAAGATGAGTGGTTTCACTCGAAAATGTTTAAGCTTGTAATACACGTACTTTGGAACTTGTTCATAAAGGGGGTTTCTTCCAAGATTTTCCGAATCAAATCGAGAGTTCTTTTCAGAGAACTGTTCTTGGAAAATTTACTTTCATCTTAGCGACGATGGATTGTCATCTTACAAGTGTCTTGTGTACTCGGCGTGTTGCAAGAGTAGGACTTGATTCTGTCCCAGACTTTGTTGTAAATTAACTTAAAAGTGCCCATTATGAAATAAATTTTAAATTATGGACTGATTGATTAAAATGCCATAGTTCTTAAGTGGTTTAGTTCCATTGTAAATAGGAGAAGGGTAGGATGTTTTTAACATTTATTATTTTTTATGTTTCCTTTTTTCATTGTTGGGGATTTTTCTCAATTTTTTGTGAATAAATTGATTGTGGAGAATTGTTATTTTTAGAAATTATTCCCCCCAACATAATTGAATTGAATTGTATAAACATTATTTCACTTTACTTATGCTTTGCAACTAATAAATTTTTAATTATTCATATTTAAGCTTTGCCTGGTTAGAGAATTCCACTTATATTCAGCTTGAATACAAAGGACAATATCAGTTTCTCACAAGATAACTATAAAGTGCCGTAGTATATAAAGTCCAAAAAGTCGAATGCATTCAAAATGGAATGAAACATCGATAATATTCGTAGCCTTTGGTGTTTCGTAATAATTAAAAAAATGAAAGAATAAAAGTTCATCGTGGAAATGTTGTAACTAGCGATTGCGCTACAATTAAGATAAATGCTCCGCAGGACAGATAGGATTCGAAATCGCCGTTATTGGAAAGCAATGCACACAATAGAAGAAGGGAACGAACGACGACGGTGGCGAAAGGGGGCTAGCTTTCTGTATTACTGTGCGTGGCGTGTGTATCTGCGTGCTGAGGGTGTGCGCGTGTGTATCTCATCATATATATTGCTTTAGGTTGGCACTGCAAATCGGCACGGGTCGCTCTGAACTCCGCCCCGGCCCTTTGCTAATGTTTCCATTCAGAATAGAGTGCGGCGATGACAAGGAGCCTCGGCCCGGGCGCTGGTTTCCGGAACCTGGCTGGCATTTATACGATCTTTATCTCGCCGTTCTCAACTGGAATCGTCCGCGCAGCAAAACAAGATGAAATTAAACGAACAGAGTTATCGCAAGCGGCCATATTCCGATGGCGATTGTGAACTCATAAATTGCGCTGATACGATCGCCGTTTACTCTCAAAGTCTTGATGGCCACTGATGGTCAATTTGAAATTCAACTGCGGCGGGGGCTCCGTCCGTCCAGTGAGTGCGGCCTCCATCACTACATTCATTACCACTCCACGTGAAATATTGGACCAGAAAACTGTTTTTGAAACTTCATTTTCGTGTCTGACTGCTCTCCGAAGAGTGTTCAGACGAGCGAGTCTTTTGTATTCCACTTCTGAAGCGCCTTATCTTATTGGTCAACCCATCCATATGCATTTTGCTTTGCCAACGTCGAGATGCAATATTTCACTTTTACCCTGAGCCACTGACTTGATGATAATTCGGCGCACTTGCAACGTTGCACGCTTCCATTAGAAAATCTCCCAAGTTCCATTTTCTTGTTCCATTTGAAAACTATTTCAGATTTTTTTTTCACCTAATAGCACACTCGTGTAAGATGCAGGTGCAGTCTACCAATCAATAGCCACCCAAATTGGAACACCAACTACATTTAGCCTAATTTTCCCTGGGAAACGCAGTTATTAGAACATTCCGCTATCAGCGTAGTGAAAGAGAAACTTTTCCATCAGATTTTTAAATTTCATTGAAGTCTTCATTTTCGATTTGTATCAAACTTAAAGATTTAGGATACACTTGTAAAGAGTGCCGATTCAAACGAATCGGCAGTTAAAAGGAAACGAAAGAACAGAATTTCGAAAATCAGAATATTTAGAAAGGTGCTAGAACATTATTAAACAGTGATCAGACAAACCTGTATTTTAACATGTATTAACATAAAATTTTCAAGTTATTCCAAGTATGCGAAAACAGGGGTAAACAGTTTTAATTGGCAATTACAACACGCCTTTCTTTTCTGTATTTCAAATAAAGGAAAGCCATTTTAGAGATTATGGTACTGGCAAAATTTACTTTTTATCTATTTATTTATTTATTTATTTATTATTATCACAGCACTCCAATGGGAGTAAGACTACAATAAAGAAAGAATACAATAAAATTATAAGGCAAATCAAAAATAATAACGGATCACAACCATCGATAATTTAGTTGGTTAGACATGACATACTTAATGAAGTTTACTGGTGAAATGATTACAGCTGTTATGACTTTGACTATTAGAACAATCATAAATGCTACTGCGGATAGCAAATGGAAGACAATTCCAATCAATTATAAGGAAATTTTGATTTACGGAAATTTGACATTAACTGAGGGACAAATTTATATCGTTGCGGTTTGCGAATGTGCATCAAGTCATTAAAATGCAGAGTAATAAAGTGGCACGGTTGGTCACGATCTCGAATAGCATTCCATTAATAGTAAATAGCACTAAGATATAATCTAATATTTTACAGATCAATTTGTGTTCTGCCTTCAGAGTCATTTCTTCCAGTAAAGTGTTGTAGCACGTAAACATGAACTCAATTTAAAACAACGTGTAAATTATTGTAACATTACCATGTTGAATTCTCGTTAAATGTAACATTACGATACTAAAACAAATTTATAAATTTTGTTTTCACACATTTATTAAGCAGAAAACACCAAAAACTCCTAACTGTATTTTTCTCACGCTCCCTATTCACCGTATTTAGCACTGAATGAGTCGTTTGGGAAAAAACTCTGGTATATTCCCATTAGATTATTGGGCATCTATTATGCTGATTATGAAATCGCAATCCGCTTTTCGATTCTCAAAGGGTTTAAAATTTGAAAACAAAACTTTTTTCCCAGATTTACGTGAGCAAGGGAATTTGAAATATACAATCAGACCTCGGACATTCGCGAGGTTAGGTTCCAGAACCTGTCGCAAATGAGGAGGATTCGCGGATGTTTGATATAGTCACTAAAAATTGTAATATTGCTTATTTCTATAGTTGAAACCATAAATATGACCCAGTCATGCTCCCAAACACTTTAATTTCATTTAAAAGTTAGCTTAATTCATTACGCTTAAAAATACAACAACAAATGTTTTGATTTAAAAATAATGTACAATACCGCCTAACGCATATTTGTCACACTGTCGCATTTATAGTACGATATAGCAATGTTACTCCTGCTAATTCATAGAACAGGCATTGGCTGCCGTTTTCTTTTGCATTCACAGTAAAGTAAAATGAGTAAACGAACGCGGATGTGCGAAAAAATCGCGGATGCAAATACTGGGTAACCACAAAAGTTCTTGCCGTTTTTATGTTGCCATAAAAGGAAGTGATAGAAAATATGCAAATGAGTGTACAGTGTGGTCCATAATCTGTCAAGGGGGGAGCAGGAAGGTTAGCCTGTTACCTAACTCATCAGATCTTGCTCCAACTGATTATCACCTTCTCCGTTCTCTGGACAACCATCTTCGTGGAAAATCCTACACCAATGATACAGACCTGCGAAAAGCACTCACGGACTTCTTTGAGTCCAAGACCGACAAATTTTACAGCCAGGGGATTGATCAACTGGAGACACGTTAGCAAAAGGTGCTAGATGCCAATGGGGATTACTTTGGGGACTAGCGGTACGCTACTTTTTGTGTACATCATTTTGTTTTCCGGAATTAAAAACGGCAAGAACTTTTGTGGTTACCTAGTCAGTTCAGTTACAATGAAATTTTCGCGGATCTATGAATTCACGAAGCCCAAATGTCCGCGGTCTAACTTTTTGGCATAAACATACATTTCAAATTTTTGTGATTAAATGGATCTGTTACCGTCTATTTTATTTCGCAATAAATAACCACATCTAAGGAGGGTATTTTTTTTATTTTTTCAATGTTAAATTTGTTTGAATTCTTATTGTCCTGGCAAAATTATTTAAGAGAATATAAGCATAGTTTTCAAATACAGAGTGTCCCAAATTGATGTGATACACTCTTTGAAACGTTATAGTTCAGCAACGAAATGAGATAGAAATACAAGTTTGTTGTGTATGATCCAGACAGCGCTAGAAAAGCATAGCAACACTTTGTTCATTTGTTTATAAACTAAAATGGCGGTGAGACTTTCATTCGATGAACGTAAGTGGATACTGAAGTGCTATTGGAAAGTGGAGAATGTTGTTAAGGTTCAACGACGTTGCAGAGTTGAATTTGGCACACCATCGCCAACAAACCCACAACACAAACACTGACGGAATTAGAGATCAGATTGAACATTCCATCAATGATATTCCATTAACTACAATCAGTCGGTATGTCGCTCTGTACATTACTTAAGCCTATGTGCCTGTGCGTGTGTTCGATATAAATTTTGGATTTTTGAAATTCGATTTCGGATTCTTAAAGATCATCAAAAACTAGAATAGGAATATCTCATCAAAGAAGAAGACGAAGAGATAGCGGGTCAGTCTTTCAGACATTCTACTTTTCATTTCAAAAAGCCAAAGAGACATTTCAAAGAGTCGTCAAATGGAAACATGCGTAACAGAAGGCAAAGTAAAAAGAAATTTAATCCATAAGCCATGGTTAAAACGCTTGACGCATGCCATATAGTTAGCGCTTTTAGTCCAAACTTTAGAGAAAAGTTTTCAAAATGTCTTTTAGTAGTGGTCATGTGCTTCATTTGTTTTAGTTTCTGAAGTTTTTAATTAAAAATTAAGAAGGTAATTGTAATGTCGTACTGCGAAACAATAATAAATAACGGCAATCGTTTCAAAATTGTTTAGGTCTAAAGGTTAAGCTTATAAAATAGCGCCTCATTCAATATTTGTATTTCGGATCGTTTTCCCTTCTGCAGTAAAAAAATTGTTGCTCTATCCAATTCTTTAATGCTCACCATTTAAGGAAAATGATGTCAGAAGAAAAACATTTTTGAGAATTTCCTAAAGAGACAAAGAGGCCTGCCATGTGTATAATTTAGTTCCACTGTTGCTGGTTGGTTTTTGCTCTGTTTTCAATTTCTGCATGAAAATAAGATCAGTGTTTACACAAAACGACGCGATTTCTTGTCTCCATTTTCTACATTGCCCGAGCTGAGTCAGAGAGCGCTCTTTGGGTCACCCTTGGTTGGCAATGTGTCCGGAGCCAGGCACTTAAGCCTGTGTACGTGCGTATGTGCTTGTGTGTCTGTGTGTGTGTGCATACGAATTGTATATGCGGCCCAAATACCCAGGGGGTTGAGCCATCAGATCCGAAGACATTCCATATGTATATTGACTCATAAGTCACTTCAAAATTAATGCGCATGCCCATAAAACTTCATCGGAAGATTTATCTCGGGTTCAGAGTCGTGTCTGCAATTGCCTTTTGCTTTTACCCTAATGGAATGCGCCCGTCGCAGATTGCCGCGCTGCGGAGTCGTCCATACCCTCCTCCCTTGCCTCTTGCTCGTGCGGGACGCTCACCAGGCCAAAGTTATGACGCTCACGCGGGGGAAGAGGAAGCGTCGCGAGCCAAACGTCGATTCCCTGACCCCCCCCCCCTTACACCCACCGATGCCACGAGAGAAAGAGAAGAAGAAGATGGAAAAAAGGAAGCGAATTGGGATTTTCTTTCTTTCTTTCTTCTGCTTTTCGTTTTTCTTTGCTTTTTATTTAAAAATTTAAGAAAAACCAAATTCATTGCAAAGAGAAACCTTTTTACACCCGGTGGAGTGAGCAACTGAAAAAGTTGAACAATAAATGTCGTCTCCTTTTTATTTTTTGAACCATCAAATAAATTTATCTCGTTGCATTGTTAGTTAATAGCGTCGTTTCTTGTTTCAAATGATTTTTAAGTTGCTATTTCTTGATATAATTTAGCACATTTGTTGCTGTAAAAAAAACTGGAAATGCTGAAATGTCTTTTCCATTAAAGATATTTGATGTTGCGATAGCACGCTCTCGTCGCCTCCTTTAAAGACAGTTTGTTGATGCAAGAATTAAGATGGAACGAGGCGTTGACTACCCAGGGATGGCGGTGGGAGGGCGGGGGGGGGGGGGGGGGAGAGAATGTGAGGCGGAAAAAGCAAACTTTGCTACTTTAATATTATTTCAAAGATACAACTTTCAAGTAGCTTTTGCTGGGTAAATTTCAGAAAATGTTTGGTTACATAGAATATTACTAGTATTAGATGAATAACACATGATTTGACGAATTTGGTCATTCGTTAAAGCTCCTTACGCACTTTGACTTGTTGCCGGCAATCATGGCTGCCAGCATCCAGAAAGTGGGAAACCAAAAACGATAGACCAATTGGGCAACCAATTGCAGCATCGCGTGAGACAAAGAACGAGATGGGCTGGTTGCTCTCACAGTGCGTACACGTTCCTCAACCTCCTAGAAGCCGGATGAGCTGCTCTTGATTCCCTAATCACCGACAAGTAAGAGCGTAAGCCGCACTAAACCAATTATGTCGCAGTGCATAAGATCTCCAGATGTCGGATTTTAAATGATAGGCTATACTAAATTAGCATATGGTTAAAACTACCAGTTTAGTTTGATCCATTATACAAGGTGATTATAATTAAAGTCCCTTTGTAAAAATGCTATAAAAAAACAACCATGAGTCCGAATGACTTCAAATTTGGACTGAGCATTCTTGAAGAAGGGGCATTTGATATGGGATAAGAAAAAAATAGTTCCAAAATTTATCACTAGATGGCGCTGTAAGCGGCATAACGGAAGCGGATTCAGCTAGAAGTGACATTTTGAATTGAAATACGACGGCTTTGGCATGAGTTGTTTATGGCATGATGTTTTTACATTAAAGTTGGTCAAGGAATGCAATTGACACTAAAACAAGTTAAACATGATTTTTTTTTAATTATACAGTACAGTATTAGCGCCATCTAGTGATAAATTTTGGAACTATTTTTTTTCTTATCCATATCAAATGCCCCTTCTTCAAGAATGCTCAGTCCAAATTTGAAGTCATTCGGACTCATGGTTGTTTTTTTATAGCATTTTTACAAAGGGACTTTAATTATAATCACCTTGTATATCAAATCATGTTCTAAACGGCGACATACCTCATATGCAATAGTATTTCGTTGTAGTTCCTTATGGTAACAGGGATCTCATAGAGACAAGGATGGCAGAGATTCACTGGTTCTCTTCACACTTGTACCTCCGTATGTTTAGTGAGCATTGGATGTCAATGCAGACCTTAAGTTTTTGTTGCGTTTGGAAGGAGCGTTATTCCACAATTATAAATGAATATATCCAAAAGCATATTCAAAAAGGAATATACTGGCTGTACCAACAAAATCCAGACAAATCAGTTTGCTAAGACCCTTGTTTATTTGAAAACCCTCATACAAAATGAAATTCCACACCAAAAATGTACTCCCACTGTCCGAAAATGATATACACTTGTAATACAAAAAATGTTGAAATGTGTACCATATTTTCGGACAGAAGGGGTATTTTATTTCAGGGGTCTTTACTGAATTTTGTCACTTCTTGCTGCGATCATTCCTCGATTCTTGGTCGAAAGCGTGCGCAACCTCTCTTAAGCAGGTCCATATCGAAGTTTATAAATGCTGCTTCCATAGTAGCTTGAAGGGATGTGACGTTGAGATGTCTGGACTTTTTAGACACCCTTTCGATAACGATGCATCCAGGGTGTTCAACTCTGTACTCCAAAATGAGATATTGAACTCTTTGAATGATGGGTGGAGTCCTTGCATGCTTCTCCTTCGAATGACGTCGTCGTGTAGCGTTAGAAGAACCTTCTTGAGACTTTCTGTGACTTCATACCTTCTATGATTACATCCCGTGTTGGTTCTCAATAAATCGTCCATTTTAAGGTTATAAATGTCTAACACGTATATCTGGATTACCCCAGAATCATTTAGCGTGTGCATCAAGATTTAACCGTGGCAAGAAATTCGAATTAACGTTTGTCCGAATTTTACTTGCGCACTCGGTGTTGCTGAATTGAAAGTCCTTAATGAAGAAAATTATTGGAAAAATTAATTTTTATTGATTAAAAAGATTATGAACGTTAATCTGGAAGAACTTGTCGTTATTTTTCTCTTTAAGGAATCGACTCATTTTATGTCAAGAGCAACGGGATTGAGCAAAATGAAACTTGAACAAGAGATTAGGAGAATATTATTTTAGTGGTAGAGGTATTTTCAAATTTTATATGAAATATTTTCTCTTTTATAATCACAATCATTATTATTTGGTAGTAAATGTGAATTATACCGTGTGTCTCAAAAGTCGCGTGCCATATGAAAAGTTTATGAATGTTGGTTGTATATTGGGAATATCAGGGTGCCGATGATGAAATTCGTCTGCAGCTTCTCGAGATGTTCTTTGGTGATCTCACAAAGAAGTATCAGCTCTACACGTTGTTCCGGTGTCAGCATTATTCCTCTACTTCACTATTTCACCTACAAAATCAAAGCAACCAATTAATTCATTTGGCACGCGACTTTTCAGGCATACGGTATAACGAACATTAATAGCCCCTATAACTTTAAATGCATCCAAACCTTGGAGGTAGGAAGGGATTTCGTTAACCCCTTCCTACCTCCATGATCCAAACCAAGGAGTCTCTTTTTCCATTTTAAAACTTTTCTTTCCTCTCTGGTTTAAGTATTTTTTTCGGCAACTTTAAAAACAAAGAACAATACGTATAAGTAAGGGATTAAAAATTTATTTATAAAAACGCGAAAGAGCATAAAACTTTTTTAAGACGACTCGTTGTTACTCGGTGACTTCTTTATGGCGTTGAACAGTGGCGAAATTTGGGTTTTTGGGTGTTTTTTCACGGCGTTTCTCGCCTGCTCGTTTTCATTTGGGGCTTAATTTTTCTCCCTTGCCAGGAACGACGGTGGCGCCCTCATCGTCTCGACGGCGCTCTTGGTTCAGCGACGGGTGAGAAATGACAAGGGCGCAGTGCCGTGAGAGAAAGCGCTCCGTCGTCGTGGCCCTTACACTTCGTCTAGAGGGCGTAATTCACTGGTAATCTAATTTGTCGGGAGCACAACGTTGTCCTCCGTACATTTCGCATGAAGGATGACACGGCGACGGAAGCGACGGCCGCACCGCTCTCTCCGACCGACACGGGAATCCTTCACGGCGGCGACAGCGACAGGAGAGCAGCACCGCCGCGCCCCATTAACGCGCTTCTCACCGACAAAAATGTTTCTCTCTCTTCCCCTCTCTCTCTCTCTCTCTCTCTATCTATCTATCTATCTATCTTTATATCTTCTGCTTTTCGTGTCTCTTCTTAGGAATAAAGAAACACAAGGTTAAGAGGACAGAAAAAATTCTAATGAATCAATCCAATATTCAGTGCTTCCCATTATACCGAAATTTTTATTAATTTATAACGAAATAGTTCTCTGGTTCCGAGAGCTTCTTATTATTGAGGGGCTGTTATAATGAGAAAAATTAGACTTTCCAATAGTTAAAAATTCATGAAATCATTAAACGTTTTTAAAAGTTTGTTTTCAAGCAAAATCATCAAAATGGTGAGTTTCAGTTAAATCCTTGTCTCCTTAATGCCAGTCGTTTATGCAAAATTACAGAATAAAGAACGCAAGAGATCAAATATGAGGACAAAGCATTGCAATTTTGGCGATCTTGTCTCCCAGATGCCATTGGTTCCAATAATTGATGTTAAAATATTCAAATAGCTGCGCTTTAGTTGTACCTGCCTGAAGATATCTTAATTTAGTATGCGAGTTGATATTCTAAAGCTTCCCGAAATTCATCAATAAATAAAGGTACCTCATATATAGGTCTTATTCAAAATAGTCTCCTTAGGTGCGCACACGATCCTAGCGTTTCTACCATAAATTCTTTTTTTTTTTTATTAATGTTTAACCCAAGCTAGATTCAGCATGAATTTCTTTTTATTGTGTCAGATCTTCATTTCAGCCTGATTATAATCTTGGATAAAAGACAAAAGGAGCGCGGAGCTAAGTCAAGCGAAAAAGTTCCTTGGGTCAATAACAATGCTGTGTTGCTTTTCTCAGAAATTCCTTGAACAAAATCCGTTGGCACTTTCCATACAGTGCTTACAAAGATCTTAGATGGTCCGCGTATGATCTTCCAGAATTGCTCCCCGTACTTTAGTCGCCTTTTCTGTTGATACTTTAGTCGCCCTGAGCGATCATCATCGGCAACTAATGCTCGACCATTTTAAAACATTTAAACAAGTGATTTTTGCTTTATTACCATCACAAACAGAGAATTATTTTATTCTAAGCGGTACACGTCATCAGTTCAGGAAACAGTGTGCATGATTGGTACAAAATACATACCTTTAAATCTGAACAGCACAGATTGTCTTCGAGAACCTATCCTTCATAACAGACCAGACATCAACCGCGTAAATAAACAAAACAAAGCGACCTACCTAATTGATACGACATTCCCAATACGACATACACGAGATGCTACCCAAAATTTCCCGAAATTGTTTTATTCTGACCGAACCGTAAGAGGTACGAACTTTTGCCGATAGATGGTGATAGGGGTACGTCTCAGCTGTAATAGTGCCAAGCGGTATCATCCTATGTCCACGTAAATTGAGTTTGAGCTGTTTTTATCATTCTGTGTGTTGGTCGTGTTGCGATTCTTGATATTAAAGCGCTGAAACCCACAGACTGTTGAAGGAGGCTTTTGGCGAACAAGCTTTAGGCCAAACCCAAAAATTTGAGTGGTTTAAGCGTTTCAAAGATGGTCGGAAGTCTGTGGAAGACAAGCATTCTGGTCGACCGTCAACAAGCACAACTTTGGAAATGATTACGAAAGTGCGTGGCGTGATCCGAGAGGACCGAAGTCAGACCATCCACGATGCTTGTGATTGCCTTGGACTGTCATACGGGAGGTTTTGAGACGATTGAGGGAAGACGTGAGGTGCAAAATGCCAGAGATGTGGAAGAAAGACTGGCTGCTCCATCACGACAATGCTCCGGCCCACAAATCGCTTGCTGTCAGGGACTTCCTCAACAAAAACATGACCGCTGTCCCCTGGCACCCTGCGATTTCCACCGCTTCCGAAAATTGAAATTGCGGTTAAAAGGGGCGGCGATTTGACTCAATTGAAGTGATTCAAGCGGAATCGTAGCAAATGTTAAACATGGTCCAACCTGGGAACTTCCAGGAGTGCGATGTATAAATGCCCAAGGAGACCACTTTGAAGGTGACGTTGGAAATTAAAAGATCGGGTAAAGTTCGAGTGATGTATTTTATAGAAGTACATTTCGGGAAATTTTGGGTAGCACCTCGTATAATTCATAAAAGACGTACACAGACAAATCACTTGTGTACAGAGTCTGCCTGTGGTCATTCTTCCTATCGTTCTTTCTGTCGCTGGGGTTATTCCGCAACCGCTATGCAAAAGCCTGATGATATTGAATACAAACCCACATGTATACAAAATCTTACAAAAGCCACAATCCTAAACACTTGTCACATGATAAGGAAATTCTAACAATCAGACATTAATACTTCTATTGACAATGGAGTCTCTTGGACTTGCCACACCGAGTTTGGTTTTTCCAATTCAACAGAAATAATAATACTGTAATAATAACGTGGAATGTGTTTATTATTAAACCCACCAACGCATTTCCAATTTTCATCAAAGAGCCAACGATTTTTCGATACATGAATATTGAGTTTGAAACAAATAGTTGCTAATTAATATCTTTCAAGAATTAAAACTATTAAAATTCTTGAAAATTCAAAAAAGTAAAAAGGAAAGGAGGGTGATGACTGCTGTTGTCTCATGATATCCCAAGAAATTTTTGATGGGCTACAGTACCAGATAAATTACAATCATTTACTTGCATTAACTTTTATTTACATTTTAACTTTTAAAAGCGTGGAACAACTGTGGATTATGCATTGGGCAGAAAGCCTTACACCAAGAGAGTAGGTCAGTATGGCATTGGTCCATTTCCGAGTTCCCAGTTTGGCTTTTTCAAAACAACAAATAAGAATAATAATTTTAAAAAACAAAATACTACATGTAAATGTTTATGTTAATCGTTGTCTTTATAAGGGGATGAGTTGGAAAATACAGTTCCAAGAAATCTGGAACATAAATTAAAAAAAAAAGTTTTGGGTCGTTTGATTACAGTAGCTAAAACGAAACAAATATTAATAGTCATACTCGGAAAAATTTAAAACATTCCCCAAGTATATATCTATTCCTTCGTAAATATCTAATTATCTTACATACATGGCTACCAACGTATAAAAATTACTTCTGTTCCTTAAAAAAATGAAAAATATCTATCATTTAATAAAAAGGAGGAACGATTGCCGTACATTCGTACATCAAAATTTAGCATTGAAAAAAAATTCTCGCAATTTAGTCCCTCCCCTTTAAATTTTCAGAATTTCACTTTTTTCCTTAATTTTTTTCTCCCTTTCAGAATTTTTTTTATAAAAACCGGTTGCAATTATTACACATTTCTTAAATTAAGTGTTAAACTGCTTTTAAAACTTTAACATGCCTTGGTCACTCAATATCAAAATTAACATGGATGAAAAGAGACTATTCGGGGTGGGAGAGAAAAAAGAAATTGACTAGAGGGGGAAAAGGCCGACACAAGTTCTTTCCAGCTGAATATCATAATTATTGTGAATGGGAGCGCAAAGAGAAGGTTTTGACCAACGCAGCAATTACCACGTTATTTATGGAGCGATAATTAACTTTTACACCGAATGCCCTTAGTAAATGATTCGCGAGTAAATCATTCTCGTTGACGCCCTACAGTGCTTATTATCCAGTTATATCCCGCTTATCTTTAATTTATCGCCAGGATTCATCTGTTTTTGAGCCATTTAAAAAAAAAAACTCCAGAGGTCCTCTTCCTAAAAAATACGAGGTAATTGCTACGACAAATGAACTGATATTTTTGTTATTATTAATAGCCCTCATTATAATCGTGGAAACAGGACAAAACTTGGCTTGTCATTCTGGAGACTTGTAGAAATGGAGAGGGGGGAAAAACTAAGCGCATGCGGAATTTAGATTAAGTGATTAAGGAAGATCAATAAACTAAAATTGAATTACGTGGATCCATTTCTGCATTCAAATTGATGTCCACTTTTGACGTTCCCTAATAAATCATCGAATTATATCATCAATATATTCACCCTTCCAAGAGGCGATTTATCACTAGCCAATACACTCTAATAAATTAGATCATCTGAGATGAGCGGCATCGATGAATTAACATCCTTAGAATTGCTTTCAGGTCAATTTTCACGCGCGTATATTATGATTACAAGCCCTTCGAACGCAAGCTGTTTTGCGGTTACACGCGAATTTTTTATTTCGCCACTGGAATATGTCTATATTACATGTTGTCTATATAAGATTTGCACTATAACAATATTTAATAATTTTTGAACGTAGTAACAATCATGTATCATTATCACCATATTATAAGGAAAATCTGAAAATTTTATCTGGTCTATTCGTTTATTGCATAAACTGCTCCTAGGAGGCATTGGAAGAACAAAATATGGTGTCTACAAGAGAGACAGCGCAGTGTTTTGTAGGCTTGCCGAAACAAAAGGACCAGGATAAAAAGGTCGAATAATGCCTGGATTAAAACCTTTTTGGAGACATTTGATAAAAAAATAAGCTGCTCTGATTTCTTCTATCGTGGAGTGATTCAAGGGCCAAGCATAGATCCATTGTTATTTGCCTTTGCTACCTCCATGTTATATTCTCATGATTTTAAGCTCCAAATCTGTTGTTACTTGACGACAATGTTCTGTTCGCTTCTTACCAAAGTAAAGATCAGGAGGTAATTAACACCTTCGTCCAGCATAACAATATTTTAATGAAAGACTGGTACCGACTGCGAGATATGAAACTTAACGCCTCAAAAACGAAAACCCTTATAATGTCCCGGAAGGCAATATCGAATGATACGTTAACCATTTTAAGTTTTAAGTTTGATAATACCTTGCAATTCCATACAAAATGAGATATGATGATAACCTGCCTGAAGAGATATCGCTTTCTTATGAAAAGACTTCGATCATTTCTATCCAATACGGAGTTAACTCAGGTGATTCAAGCTAAAGTACTTCCCTTTCTACACACTACCCAATGAATTCGAAACCCGTGATGAATTACTGTACTGATATGTAAAGCGGAGTTACAGGTCAGAAACGATTGTGATATGCAAATGAATGCAATCATGTGAGGTACATGCTCATTCCAAGCTGCAGATACAGGGCAGGAAGAAGCTGCAGCTGCTCAAGTTGAGCAAAATGGGGAAAACAGCAGACCTGTCTGAGTTCCAAAAAGGAGTTATTGTGGGAGCCCGTCTAGCTGGAGCTACGATTTCCAGGACAGTACAACTGACCGGTATCTCAAAAGGTCATGTCTACAAGGTGTTCAATTCGTGCAAACGGAATCCACAATAGTTGTCGAAACGGCAGAATTGTGGATCAAAAACAATCAACACAGACAGGGACCGACGTCGTCTGAGACGGATTGTGCGGCAAAACCGAAGGTCGGAGGTGGAGCAACTGATGGCAGACTTCAATGAAGGATTATCGCAACCCATCTCCTCCAGAACAATGCGCCGAGAGTTGAAGCGAATAGGGATGGGAAGTCGCATGCCAGTGAGGAAGCCCCTGGTGTCAGCAACAAACCGGAAAGTTCGCCTGCAGTGGTGTAAAGAACGGTGTGACTGGACAGTAGACGACTGGAAAAAGGTGATGTGGTCGGACGAGTCACGTTACACATTGTTTTGCACCGATGGCCGGCAGAGAATTTGGCGGCAGCCCCATGAAGCGATGGACCCCTCATGTGTTGTGAACACAGTTCAAGCTGCAGGAGGAAGTGTCATGATATGGGCCATGTGTTATTGGTATGGCAAGGGTCCCCTGATATTCCTTGACAGTCGGGTGAAAGCCAAAGACTACCTGACCATTGTTGCAGTTCAAGTCCATCCTGCAATGGTGCATTTGTACCCAAATGGTGACGGGTTCTTCATGGGCGACAATGCTACTAACCATCGAGCAAGAATTGTTCAGGAGTGATTTTCTGAACATGACACCGAGTTGCAACATCTGCCGTGGCCAGCGCAAAGTCCGGATTTGAATCCGATCGAGAATGTTGGATCGAGACATTCGTCGAAGGCATCCGCTTCCGTCTACTCTGCAGGACCTGAAGGTCTCTCTGACGAATGCATGGTCTGCGATTACCTTATCTGCATTGCAACACCTTGTAGAGTCCATGCCAAACCGCGTATGTTCTGTAATTATAGCCAAAGGAGATTCAATACCATATTGAACGAAGGTTTCTAATTCATTGGACGATGTGTGTAGAATATATACGGCAATCATATGGGCTAGTGTGACATACCATAGTCTTCACGCATAAAAATCGCCTATAATGGCGTGGTGAGAGTTGCTTTTAGGGCTACCAATCCGACTCCTTATCCACTCTCTGTCAAAAATGCAACATACCGACGCTAGAGTCATTCAGGGTTATGTGCCTACTCAGCGAATGAACAAGTGCCCTACGACACAATCTTCATCCGGCCTCATTCGTCCAAGAGATTAAATATCATTACAGAAATCCATTAAATATCGTTTAACCAGAAGTACAAGATAGAGATTCCACAGAAGACATCAATCTTTCTTGCTAAACATTTTCCTTATAACGCTATCCAGATTGCAATTCATTGAAATGTTCAGTGACGTGTGTCCATTTTAAAAGACAATTAAAAGACTATTATATGGTTCATGCAAATCAGTATGAAAACTTATGTGGATAGTGGTTCTTTTTCGGTAATCCAAACTGTACACTTCGCTTTCTCTATGATAGACGCCATCTTTTGTTCTGTCGATGTCATTGCCTCCTATGAGCAATTTCTGCAATAAATGAAATCAGATAAAAGTTTGGAGTTTCTTTGTAACCTGTTGGAAACGATACATGATACTGATATTAAATATTGTTATGGTTCAAATCTTTTATGAATATTCTGTAAAATCGACCGCAATGCTGGACGCTGGTTTTTACATTTGCGAATACCATTTAAAGCCTTTAGGGTGTGTTTTAGAGAAAAATAAGGAAAACTCCCCCAAAAGAGGCGTCATTACTAAGCAAGACCGATATGCGCAGCTGTAATCCAAAAATGCTTTTGTTCTCCTTCCGGAAGTTTAGACTAACTCGAAACGTGTGGAGGGACAGAAGAAGGAATTAGGGGTGGTGGTGGTGGTAGCGGGGAGGAGGAAGAAGGAATATATGACAGAAAAAAGTGGGTGGCTTTTATCTGACCTGGATGGGAACCCGAAGAACTGGGCTTTGAGTTCTACTACAGGATTTATAGGCAGAGGTAATGGATTAGGGCAATAAAATGTGATCCATAATTTATGACGAGATGGCTAGCAAATGGATATGGGTACGCTCTGGTTCTTCTCCTCCTCCTTCTTCTTCTTCTTCTCCTGTCCTTCTCTTCTACATTACCTTCCATCCATTTTTTTGCCCTTTCTCTCTCTCTCTCTCTCTTTCCTATGGAACGACGGGAAATGTCCTTCTCAGTCTGTGCTTGCGACCACTTTGCATACGATGAGTCGTAAGCGATGGAAATATGGGAAGCCCACTGACTGATATTGGAAAAAGGGAGAGAAGATGGGGAGGGGGTTAAAAAATGGCGGGGGAGGAGGGAATAGGGACATGGAATATGCAAAAAATCTGCTGAGGACAGACAGGGAAGAATAAAAAAAAAAAGAAAAGGAAAAACACTGAAGGAAAATGCGGCTGGAGCATGCGATAGAGTTTGAATGGAAGACTGACAAATGTAGATTACGGCTAAATGGCAGATATACGTAAGTAAAGGGACACCAGATAGGAAAGAAGGTTAAAGAGATGGAGAAGAAAAGGAAGTGCTTAATGATAAATGCGCTGCCAAACTTAAGCCTATATTTCAACGTTGTGTTTCACCCATCCAGTGGTGTTCAACTCGGTCATGGTCGTATAAGATGTTATGGAAAAAAAAAAGTATAAGTTTAAGCGACAGAAAAAAAAATCAAAATAGAATTTTTTAAAATTTGTTTATTCATTATAATACGCCAGTCTCAATTTTAATTAAAATTTCCCAAACTTTTTATTCCATAAAAGGACTTGCAATTATGGAAAATTATTTACTTATATTTAAGTAGCAAATACAGTATTCCCCCGTAAAGGATTTTATAACTTTAATAGTGTGTAGAAATTTTTTTCCTATGACGAATATTATTGCCTTAAGATAAAGCATATCAAGTTTTACCCTAAGCGGTCAATTTGCTTTGATGTGACTGCCATTGGTGATATACAAACATCCCATCTGAAAGCGGTTTCTTGCTTTACTTATCTGGCTTTACTTATCCCATTCGGTTCTTTCAGCTCATTGAGATCGGATGGCAAAGATGAAAAATTGACTTATGCTTGCCGTATGATCAATGACAATCGCATTATCCTAAATTCTTTATGATAGGGACTGATACCGGGTGTTTCAAAAATGACCAGTATACCGGTATATTTGAAAAATCAATAAAAACTAAACTGGCAGCGATAGAAATACACCGTTTGTTGCAATATGCTTGGGACAACAGTAAATTTTCAGGCAGACGAACTTTCGAAATTAGTTCACGGTGTATTTCTATCGCTGCCCGTTTAGATTTTTCAAATATATCGGTCATTTTTGAAACACCCGGTATATTTTGTTAAATCTTGAATCATTAACCAATTATTCTATTGCATACTATAATTACGCTACTGGGATATATTTGAATGGGGACCTCCAAAGGGTACGTCGCTGTGAATTATTTTGCTTTAGTGATACGCGATTATGAGAACGCTGCATTATGTGATCAAAAGTTTCCAAACATCCATTCAAAATCAAAGATACCTGTCCTAATTTACATATCTATGATCTCTAAGATAATATAAATAGAAACTTGCCATACTGGACTCATTTGTCTTTTATACTGGTGCAGTATGGATCGCTCAACAGAGCCCAGTGAGTTCCAACTTTACGTCAATGAATTATGTTTTAATCCGTTTATATGCAAAATAGTTTGAGTTCAAACATGTATTTGCCACCTATTTAAGAGGGAATTGGGTGAGTCTAATCACAAAACTTGATCACATGGAGAAAAGGACCTAACTGATTTCGAAAAGCGATTCATTGTTGTTGCTCATCTAGATGGAACCAATGAAGCAGCGGACTGGATTCTCGAAAGATGCGATATCCAGAGTGTTCTACAGTTGAAAAAATGATTCACAATCTTTGTCTAAAAGAAATGACTGTTTAAAATGAAAATTAACAGATGACTGTTAATTGATTTTAACCAAGGCTGTTCGCAACCCATGCCTGGCAGAACAATGTACCGAGAACTGAAGCGGACCCGAATCGCCAGTCGTATGCGTATAAGAAAGGCCCTGATTTCTGCAAAAAGCAGTGGTATCTAGACCGTTCTGAGTGAACACGTGGAGACTGGAAGAAGGTTACGTGGCCTGACGAATCATGATACGCGTTGTTTTGCACTGTAGGCAGAGCGTTTGGTAGAAGCTCCACGAAACAAAGAATCTAGCATGCCTTATCAAGACAACTCAAGGTTCATGAGCTTCATCTGCTATTACAGAACTGATCTCCTGTTACTGATGAGCGTTTGCGTGCGTTCTACGGACTACTTGAACATTGTTGGCAATCAAGTCCATGCTGCAATGCTGCATTATTTATCCTGGATTGGATTACCTCTTCATGGACGACAATGCTACTCCTTATCGAGTGAACGTCTGGTCTACTATCGACTTACAACACCTTATGATTCTATGCCAATCTGCATACATGCTGTAATTCAAAGAGGGTCCAATAAATAGAAAACGGATGCTTCTAATTTATAGGCCAATGTGTTTATAATGAACAAGTTGTAATTTGATACGAGTTGTTATCCAATGGCTTTTCTGTTCTATGAATTTTATGTTGACTTTATAACCAATTTTTTAAAAAGATGCCTCACATGAAGAAATTTCATTTTTGCTGTTGATCAATGAATGTCGGGGGCTATTTACGAGGGGCGATTGATAAATAAGGTCTCCATGGCTGTAACTTTTTTATTTGTTAACCGATTTTCAAAATTCTTTTTGTATCTTATACTCACATTTGTCCTCTATGTAATGCACTATTCACTTTTCGACATAGTCCCCATCCCTTTCCACGCATTGCGCCAACGCGTGACTAGTTGGGTGAAC
>JAHWFO010012390.1:1392543-1525683 GCA_023313115.1 Rhysida immarginata | reverse complement strand
TTTTAGCCACAGTCACCTCTTTTAGAGAAAGACTGTAAGGTATTTTTCCACCGATTGAATACTCTGGATATCGCACCTTTCGAGAATTTAGCAAACTGCTTCGTTGTTCAAGCATGGCTCCAGCCACATGAGCACCAAGAATGAGTACCTTTTCGAAGTCGGTTAGATCCTTATTTTTCTTCATGCTGACCAAGTTTTGTAATTAGACTCATCCAACTCCTTCTTAAACTACATGACTCCAAACTATTTTGTATAAAACCTGATTAAAACAAATTTACATATGTTTCACAAGTGTTTCTAATTTAATTTGCCAGAATGTGTTCTAAATGATCTTGGGAATTGTCTTGATGTTGTACAACGGGTTAAATTTCAGTTTTATAGCAGTTTGAAAGCGTTAAAGCTGAGACGGGTTAGGTTTCAAGAATATGTATTTAATTATATGGCCCACTTTAAATATTCTTTTGAGCATTTAGAAGAAAGCTGCAAATGAGCTTAATTGTTTATTAGGAAGACTGTATGTACTTTTCAAAGTATGTTTGGTCTAATTGAAGCAATTATAAAATTATTCCGAACTTCGTTACAAAAAATCTCTTTCACTTTTGACAGGATTACTTTTTTTTTTCAAGAATATTGCAAAGTTAAGGTTTAAGAAATTCTTTGATGAGAATGTAACCTTCACTTGAGTTCTCTCTCGCTGAGATTAATTTGTGTGTTTTATCCAATTAAATCGTTGTTGCCCTTCCTCGCACCCCGTTGTATATAATATTTGAAGTGACTAAACTATTTACGTGGCGAGCAGAAGATTTAGAACTGAGCGGTTGGAGATCAAAGAGCGAGCGAGACTCAGAAAAAAAGGCTCCTGCGAAGACGACATGAGGTTGCGGGGGTGGACGCGAGGCAGGAGGGTGGGGAAGTTGATGCACTCCGATGGAGGTTGGGGCCATGCTTCTCATCGTCACGAGATTTTTATGGCGGGTCGACGAGCAGTTTTTCTTGACAGCGTTTTATTTACGAGCGCCTCTCTCACCAGCAGGTGGCGGCTCTTGTGGAAGCTCTCGCTCCTCCGGAGAGGTTGACACGAGGGCACCACCGAGTCCACGTGAAATAGATGGCACCCTGGGAGGAACATGGCGGTTGCAGCTATCACTTGTCCGCCTTATGAGACGTTGTCTGCGAGCTGGGTAGGATAGCACTTCCTAGTCCTAGGATTCGATGTCTGGAAATTGTGATAGAGACCGAAATGTGATTGCGAAAACCCCCAAGATAAAAGGATGGGGGGGAAGAAAAAGATAGAGAGGAACATAAAAGAAAGGACGAGTCTAAAAAAATCTGGAGGAAGAGGAGAGAGCTTTGATAGTGGTGATAGTTGAAGTCAGTCGGCGCAGAGGTGCCACGTCGAAGGTCTTCTTGGAGTGGGGAGTTGACAAGAGAACAGAAGAACGTCCGGCAAAGGTCGACCCGGCTCCTCAGGTGCGCGGGACGACATGTCAGCCCGTCCTGACAACCGGAAGATCCCGGGGGTTCTCCCACAACTGCCTGTGTCTGCTCCAAGTGATGTCTCTTCCTTGTACTCTCCTCGTTGACACCAGAGAGCCTCAACACTATGGGTGGCCCCCGTGACCGTCTCTTTTCTCTTGTCACCAGGGCACGATCTCATGATAAAGAATGGCAGCTTTTCCTGACTCTCATTTCCTCTAAGCTGCTTTTTTTTATCCCTCTTCCCCTAACCCCTCTTTCTCTTTTTTCGTTGTCGTTAAATCACATTATGTTGTCATAACCAACAATTTAATGGGGGGACCCTTGACGGACATTGCGGTCATTTAAACGCACTTCTTTTCTGGACCGGGTTTCTGCTCGAAAAGTTAAATGGAAAGGCTCCCTGAATAAACCATGAACATACGTAAATCCAGAGAAACGAGATAAGATAAAGTAATCTAGGAAAACAAACTTTGAGCCCCCACCCCCCTCTTTTGGCGGTGTAACATTCTTTCAGTGCACGAGCAAAGTTTTTTAAGACTGCTAAATTATATTTATATAGAAAATAACTAGAAACACTTTTATGTGTTTTAATTTAAAAATTAAGATCCCCTAAGTACAGACACAAACTTAAGAAAATTTTTAATGGCATATCTTACAGCAGGGATCGACAATCTACGGCAGGTGTGCCAAACGTGTCAAACGCAACGATTTTCAAAAGCAAAGCGTACTTGTCAAGTTTCATGAAATGTATTTTAAAATATTGAATGACAGTTACATAAGATCTGGTTATAATGGACTTAAAATATAAAATATATAATTTTAAAGTTTAATATAACCGGTCCAATTTTGATAAAAACGCCGGACAAAAAATAAGTCGCCGGCTATTAATAGTGCCTTGCACATCACTTCGCTTTAATTACAGCTTTAATGCGCTTGGGCATTGATTGTACGAGTGTCTTTAGATAGTCCTTATCTATCTCCAACCATGCTGCATACAATTTATCCCGTATGTTGGCGATGTTAGTCGGATGGCGATTCTTCCGCTTAACATGTTGCTCCAGCTGGTCCCATAAATTCTCTATTGAGTTCAGATTTGGCAGGCCAATCGAGATGCTGCACTGTCTGATCATGCTCGTCGAACTACTTCTCCACAGATAGTAGACATTTATCGTCTTAATAGTAGACATCGTCCAGGTCATAGACTTCCTTGAGTGATCCACAAAAGGCAGCAGTTGTATATCCAGAATGTTACGATAGTGATACTGGTTAAGCCTGGTGCTTATTTCAAAAAGAGTTTTCTATTCTTTATACTAAAAACTTGCCCACAGCATCACAAAGTCACCACCCGCCTGCATCGTACCTTGAACACAATCAGGGTGAAAGGCTTCATTGCCTTTTCTATGCAGACGAAGTCGAACGTCATTCGAATAAAGACAAAACTTTGATTCATCCGACCAAATCATGCGTTTCCAGTCATCTACAGCCATTTTTCTCAGCTAATTTCAACACGGAATAACATAAACTACTGTTAGCGATGCTCGTACGTTGCTTAGCTACTACTATCTCGCAATGAAATGTCCTCATGCGTATTTATTTGTATATTTAAACTATTTTACATAGAAGTGTCGCAGAACTCTAAAGTGACTAATTTTTTACATTAAAGTGACTAATTTTTTTCTTGTGTGCTTAGTATACAACATAGTATGTAAACAAGATTGGTAGTATAATGTTAGCACGTGGAATAACATTGAAACGTAAGTTCGGCACAACACCGCTGAAAGGCTGCCGACTCCTGTCTTATTGTGTAAGCTACAATACTTACGACAGTCTATCTCTCTGAATGTCTTTGTAACCGATTACTCAAAGGATAATCTAGCCCTTCTTCATTACTGCTTGTCCCAGTTCCTTGGCTATTTTCCTACAGAATTCCTACTTTAACCCCAATTTCTGCTAGATCTCTAAACATTTTTTGGTTTAACTTTGGGATTGCCGTGTTCTCTTTTCCATAGGGCGGCCCAAAACTTCTCAACATCTGACTTGAGGGATGATGGGGGCTTTATTCTGTTTTCTGACAAATTAACATTTTGCTGACCCAGCTGCGATATCACAGAAGAGTGTAATATGAAATTGACATGTCAGGCTAAAAAAATAACATTTTACGTGTCGTGATGCTTGTTTTGCTCAATTCCAGTACACAATATGCTCTTTCTTTCGCTGATGCCGCAGTTTTGAATAACATTGCCTCTAGTGAGCATTTCGGAAATGACGGACTTTTCAGTGTTGCTAAATGAAACTTGGAGAGTTAACCTTTCATGTTATTTCAGTTTTTGTGAAAAATATTCGTTGGTATGTTTGGGAGAAATAATGACCATATCTCGTTTTGTACCATTTATTTTGAATTATTCTGTACTGGTTTGCGAAACGTCGTCGTATTCATAGGTGGCCTACCAAATCATGAAATGTCTCGAAAAAATTTTGATTTACATTATAGTTGACTACGAGCGTTAAGGTCCCTTTTATAAACGGAAAAGAATTTATGTAAAATATTTTTATTCATAGAGAGAAAGATTTATTTAATTATCTACACTCCAAAAAATAAACTGGAAAATGGTGAAGCATAAAAACAAAACTACTTTCCTTTTTTAACAATATTTAAGCGTAGTAGAGTCTGTAGATGGAAAAGCGCAGAGAAAAAACAAACTTCCATCTACAGATTCTGACCGTAGCTTTAAAGACGTTGAATCCAATGACGCATATTAAAGATCCATATTGTTGGTGCAGACCTTCGATAATCCATATAATTCAGTGTTTCTTAAAGTGGGAGTCGCAAAACTTCTTGAGGGTTCGTAGAAAATTTGATAGCCGAATAAATTTTCAGTTACATTATAAATTTTTTAAATCAAAATATTCGTATTCAATTTTGATTTAGACCATTTAAATCATATTAGGACACTTATGGTTTAGGGGTCTTTTGGAAATTTTTTGTGAGAAAAAGGGTCGCGAGACAAAAAATTTCAGAAACACTGATCTAATTCATATCGATAGTGCAGAGGTTCAGTCCAAAGAGATAAATAGTTTGCCTTTGCGTTCAGCTACATTTGCTGTCAGACCTTTTCGTGAGTGAACAAAACTTCCTCGTGAGTGAGGAAAAGGAAGGCACTTTCCTGTAGGCTGTTATCAAACTCTTTCATACGTACATATTCCTTATACTTGCCACAAAGAAAGAGATCATTCGGTAAATATACACATGGTGTTCAACCTCCATTATTTTTACTTTTCAGATAATTTAATTTTGTATTGGTTCATTTGGGTTATAAACAGCAGCATAACCCCTGACAAAGAAAAAGTTACTGTTTTACTTTAACTTAGCCAGATTTCAAAAACTTAATAAAAACGCTTAAACTTCTGTGGAAAACCATATCCAAAAGATCTAGAAAAGAATCCAATCTTAATGAAACATTTGAAAAAATTTCGTTTTTTCAGCACACCTCCTTTTGAGAAGACACAGCATTCTTCTTGGCCTGCTCTGAAATTGATTAACATTTAAAAATAGCCAGCAAAGAATACTAATAGCTGTTCCTCGGAAAAGATTAAAAGAAATATTTTATGCAAATCGTTAACAACTTATGAAAGAATATGAATAATCCTTGTTTGTAATAAGAAAAAGAGCTTAAAACGATAAGAGCGCTTGTATGAGATAGCGCTTCTTCTGCCATCTACTGACTCGAATTTATAACTGCGGTCTGCTACTAAATTTTAGGAATTTTTATAGCAGGAAAGGTCAGAGACAAATGGACAGTTCATTTGTCTCTGGTCAGAGTCAATGAAGGGAAAGGCTAACATTCTTTGTCTATTAAAGCATTGCAGGATAACTCAATAGGTTTTTCCCTTGACATAAAGATATCTCTCACTTTAATTGTGCTGAAGTATCCGGCTTTGTGCAATCTGACCCTTTGGTGATACTCAGCACGACAGTAGCGGCATGAACTGCCTCTTAACACGTAGAATTTTGACCTGTCAGCCCGTTGTATGGCCCACAGAAGAAAGAATAGAACATGGCACTGGATAAAAGTTCCAAGCGACCTGTATATCGCCTGATACAATGGCTTTTCAAGCCAAATCACTTTAATCATTTGCATTACGCCTTTGGAACTGAATGGAGTTTTTAAATTATTTTACATTAAAAATTTTAATTTATTTAAATGAAAATACTTTTTTTCTAATTACTTTACAATTTTTGAATTTTCTAACGATAATTTTGTTTGTTCAAGAAATTTCTATAAATTTTGTAGTAAAGTGCGAGGGTCATTTATAAATTCATGGCAAAGTATTTTTTTGCAGGCCAATGTTTTGTTATACAAATATTTCATAATATACATATGAAAATACACAATATACTTTACCAATATTGTCTGCTATATGAATTACTCAAAGTATTGTAGACAAGAGAGAAGAGTAAAATTAGAAAAATAGAGAAAAATGAAGTATTTTTTACCACCCTTATTCTCAAAATGAAAGTTTGAATTTGATCACTTAGAAGAAACAATCTTATTGGTAAAACAAATTCTGACGTCGCAAATAAAACTCCATAGACATGCGGGGAAAATGAATCTATTGTAATTTTTTTTGTGTGAAAAAAAAACCGAAATTGGAAAGAAAAATTGCTAAAATGTGTTGTCATCAGGAAGAAACCTGTATGCAAAATTTAAAAGCGAATGGAAAAGCGGAAGTGCTTCAAAATTCGATTGAAAGGTTCCGTACCATCTCACAAGATCCAAGAGCGAGTTAATATAAGGGTGGTAATAATAAAATACATCTACCGTAATAATAATGTTGAGCACAATAGTGTGCGCGCACATTGATACATTAAGAGCCTTCGAAGTAATCTCTAAGGCACGCAACCGTTCGCTGCCAACGATGAGGAAGACGACGAATACCATCAGCTGCTCCATTGTCCAATCTGATAATCTCGCGTCGTACTGCATTGGCGTACTGCATTCTCGTGTAGCAAAGCGTCCCCACGCAATGAAGCTTTCATTTTCGGTATCAAATCTAGTAGGGGGATGTTCTAGTATTTCCTATCTTGACATTAAGACCACTGTACTCAATATTATTACGGTAGATGATTTTTTTTTTACTCCCTGTCTGCAAGACTTCCTGAGTAACCCATGTAACAGACATTATTGGTAAAGTACATTGTGTATTTTTATATGTATATTATGGAATGTATATAAACCAACACATTTGCCTGCAAAAAAATAGTTGTCATGACTTTGAAATGATCCTCGTATATGGTTTTCCAGTAGAATGGATTGCTCAGAATGATTATATCCCATCAAGAAACGCAATATTAGAATTGGTTGATAGCTTAATGTTAATAGGACGTTTAGCTGTAGTCATGAATGAATTTTTTCCAAGAAAATTTTTTCATGATATACATTAAAGCCCTTCTAATTTATATCGTTGGTGAATCAGATTCAATAACCATAGGGCTCTTGTAAATGATTAGTAAAAAGTGCATTTTTTTAAGGCCTTCAAGATATTCATTTCCCTTTCTTATTATTTCGAACTTTTCTTATTCTTAAATGTCTTCCGCGCCAATCAAATTTCAGTGGAGTGTGGAAAAACATTGGGCCTGCACTCCATAAACGTATTTTAAGTTAGCGTTTCATTGGGCCTGCATTCTCGTTGTGATTTCTTCGCGCTCAAGCGAAACTCCACACTCACTAACAAAACCCATTAGCAAATCAAAATGCACCATGCAAGCAAAATTCCATAGAAATGGAGGAAAACTGAATTTTAAAAAAAATTTTAGTGGGGGGAAAAACACGAAATTGGAACCAAACTCCCCCCTTCTTTAGTGCCCCCTACAGACCAAAAGAATCTACCAAAAAATTAGGCAACGGGGTATCTCTTACAGCAGCTGAGTCTATAAAAATAGAAATTTGATTTTACCAAAGTCTCCAAATGAACCTGTTTGTTCGTCCGAATTGCCTGCTCAATGCGTGCGACATTACTTGCTGTTGCAGGGGCTAATCGATGAGTTTTTCACGTCCGTTTTCAGTGGATATAGCGGAAATGCTTGTATTGAGCCTCTTGACGACTTTTGGCGTGGAAAAATTTTGGTTCATCAATGACAAGGACCCTTTTTTCTAGATTTTTCTACAGTCTATTTTTAAATATTGTTCTTAGTTCCGTATGCGTTTAGGAACGGATTACACTCACATGCCAAAGCGACGTGGCTTTAATTCCACAAGTCGGTGGAAGACATCTGAAGACCTTGCCAACCATTCCGACTGGAGAGCTTCCCATTACGGAGCCACCACCGGTTTGCACAGTGCATGCTTGACAACTTGGGTCCATGGCCTTCATGCGGTCTGCGCCACACTCCAGCCTTACCATCAGCTCGTATCAGCTGGAATCGAGACTCATCCGACCAGGTCACACGTTTCCAGTTGTCAAGTGTCCAGTTGATGTGTTCGTGGTCCCAGGAGAGACGTTGCCGACGATATCTTGTTGTTAACAAGGGTACCCTCGTGGATTTTCTGATTCCATACCACATGGACATCAGATTTCGTTGCACTGTTCGCAATAAATACAGCTCTAGTATCATCCTGCTTAAAATCTGATGCCATCTGGCGTAGTTTCAGTTGCCTGTTAGCGGTGACCATCCTACTCAGACGCCGTTGGTCCGTTCATAGAGAAGTGTGGTCGACCACTGCATTGTCCATGGTGGGAGGTAATGCCGTCAAGTTGGTACTCTCTGTAGACTCTTGTGGACCGTGGGATGTTGAATTCTTGAGTCACCTCATATATTGAATGACCCATACGTTATGCTCCACATACCAGGCCACGTTCGAACTCGGATAGCTCTCGTCGTCACACTGAACACCTCACCACTTACCCAAGATAGTGTAACCAAATCTACTGACACTGATTTGCATATTTATACTGTTTGCACATGATGCTAGTGCCACTTGAAAAATAGTCCACTGCTATCCCATGACTTTTGGCATGTGAGTGTATTTTAACTATGGCTAAATTTATAATGCATGTGCTTTAATTCGAGCAACTGTACTTAGGGATCTTAATTTTTTTTCTTTTTACACTACGGGAAGACATTCAGGATCATTTGAAAAGGTTTTCTCACTAAATTAAATTATTCGGCGTTGTTAGAACTAAGAGGACTAGAAAATGATTTAAGTTTCACTTCTCCGGAAACTTCATTTCTTAGTGATGTACTTCAGTTTTGATCTGCCCTCGACCATAAAATGTCGAGCAGTAATATTCTTTTGTTTTTGTATCACATTTTCAAAAAATGCAAACCCTTTTCGTAAATTGCTCGGCTTCCTTTCTTGCCTTTTCTGCAAGAAAGTCTACTGCGTATATTCCGTATTACAATTCCGTATTGATAAAGTGTTGTTTACACTTTATCAATGCGAAATTTCAAAATTACGATCGTTTTATGTTTGTATATCTACTTACGGGGCATGCCTTATTTAAAAATTTTTTTATGAAATTGACGCATTGATAGTACTCTTGGCGATTATATCGATTGATTGTACTCTCGTTTTTCCCCTTCTCTCTTCTGAAGTCAATCTAAAGCAGAAAAGGATTTTACGAGTCGATTCTGTCTGTACCATTGGATACGCAATCATTCATGTCGACTGTAAGAAATCAAAAACGTTTCATTTGGCTAAATTTTCCGAAAATATCACCCAAACTGAACTGGTTGGTCGCTTGGTTTCCTCTGGCAGAACTCCTCGAACAGATGAATTGCCGCGATAAAACTTTGCAGGACAATATTTTCTAAACGAGGAGCCTTGGAAGTGACGTTTTCTCTTTCGAATGTTTCCATCCGAGTAGACTAAGAACCCCGCTTTCTCTTTTTTTTATGATTTCTTCGTCTTACTGAAAATAGACTTTCTGTCTCCGCTGCAATTGGAGAGCATTTCTCGTCTGTACTCTCCCTTTGGTGTTAATTGATTTGCTTTCCGCTTTTGAAGGTGTTGCGTTGCATTTAGCGCCATTCCTCGTGTCTTCGAAGCGATGTCATATATTTTTACTCGACAGCATCACATCATTTATTGTATTTTATTAAAAATGCTGATTTTTTTTTAATAATGTTCAAAATTTGAATATTATTAACAAGTTTTCCACTTGTACCTGATGTACAGGACTGGATTTAGATACAAATGGCATAAATGGAAACATAGGGAAAAACTGGCACAACATAAAATAAGCACTATTAATTAAAAATAAACTTCCACTCGTAAAATTTACCAAAAAACAAACTCATTGTGAAATAGAAATTGGTACTCAAAATTCTGACCGACCCGTTTTCACCCACCCCAATTCAAAAATTTTTTTTCCACTTAAATCAAATTAAAAACGCATGATTAGAGAAAATAAAATTTTTCAAAAAAAAAAAAAAATGATCACATATGAGCATAACACAGAAAATATTTTTGCAAAATTTCAACACATCTTCGCGAATTATTGAAAAAAAAAATTCAATTGGGGAGGGAGGGTCGACCTATCGTAAATTAATACATACTCAGAGGAGGATCCTTAAACAGTACCTTGGCGTATTTTTGTGACATTTGGTTAAGCCTTTTAAAAGATATTAATTTTTCCTAAAAATGATTAATTGGCTCTAGATTCATATCGGCGAACAAAAGTAAATAAGTTCCATAATCGTAATTTCCATGACCGTAAAAACTCGGTAAAATGAATTTTTATTAATTATATATCGCGTATCTATTTATGGTTATTATGTCATAATGGGGACATTATGTTATTATGTCATTAAAAGTTACGGACTTGTACGGACTTCTCTCATTGATACAAATAATTTTTGTAAATGAATGAGCCATTTTGAGTTAAGTCTTTTCTTGGGGGGGGCGGGGTCGTCGAGTGGTGGACCCCTCCCCAAATGAAAATTCTTTTTCAATGATTCACGAAGATATGTTGAAATTTCGTGAAACGATCTTCTGTGCGTATTACGTACGTTCATATGTGATCAAATTTTGTGCACCTAACACCTCCGAAACATACTCTCAATGAGATGAATAATTTCTGAATTAATGGGAGATAACTGTTTGGGAGATTTTGGTTTGTTGGTTTGGCACTGAAAAATTGGACCTAGGAGTATGCAAGAAGAATTGGTTTGACACATAAAAAATGCATCATAATCCTCTAATTACTTTTTAATTCAGTTAGCCACACTTCATTTGGTCTGTCACTTGTCTTCGCAGTCGACTTATCACATTCAATTCACTTCTTCCCAGATTTATTTAGTCTCAGTCGAATCGACACAATCAACTCGTCATATTCATATAGTTCCTGAACCGTTTAGTTACTCGGCCGTTTCGACAAATTACAAGTCTAGCTTCTTCACCGAGAAACCATCACATTCATCATATCGCGAAATGCTGAAACAGTATTGAAATGATCATTATTATTCTTCTAATACTCTACAATAAGTTGAAAATAGTATTGGCTAACCTGGTTTTATAAGTAAGTTACCTTTCCGGTGATATATGTTAATGATGTCAAAATATTTTCAGAAATTACTGGATTATATGTGAAACGCTACTCAGACAGTTGATTTCAAAAATTAAAAAAACAAACAAACTTGGATTTACTTTAATTTCAATTTCTTATTTTTTATTGCGAAAAAACAGGCTTAATTTTTTATTTATTTAATTATTGTTAAACTTTCAATACAAAATTCCAATTGGCTCGATATTTTAAAAGTTATATGGGCAAAATAATTAAATACTTTTTATGCAGTTTCATTATATCACAATTTGTAATTTTTCATCATTAAATTATTTTTTGATCATTATTTTTTCGGTTGAGGTTAAGAAATTTTTATTGGTTAATTCTTTCATTTATTACCTCAACGTATTTGTAGCCGATTCTCTTCCCTGTTGTCCTAGTAGAACTAAAATCCAAATTTAGCAAATCCAAATTATATCCAGAGTATAGTCTATTTGTTAAGATGAAAAACTAAAAATTCCGCATTCTGGATTCAAACCAAGGACTATAAAGGACGAGCTATTCAACTTCGCGAATAAGGAAATTGCTTTCTTGAAAATTATTTTTAAGAGTTTTTTTAAGAAACAAAAATTTCCATTACTGAGACGTAAAATTGCTCTGTTGTCTTGCGAAACAGAAAGTAAAATCGGGTATTACTTTATCGCTAATTGTACTTGCCATTACTTTATCATTAATTCCTATTAAAAAAAATTGAAACTGGGAAATATTGCAAAAAAATTATTTTGATGAAAAATGCAAGATAGTCAGATTTTTTCAAAAAAATGATGCGTTCATATTTTCTTCATTATCTTCATCAGTATAATTTTAAGCATATCTCCTTCCACATTTCTAGAAGAATGTCCCATCTGCAGGATCGGACAAACGCATTTTCTCTGGTATTCTCGTATAATTTATACTTTTCACTGAATTAATTTATGTTGTCGTTTTTGAAAGAAGTGTTTCTCAATTCTTTCACAGTGAGCAGGTGATATCGTTGCCGTTTGAGACCGGTCTGTACGATTTAAAAATATCTCGAATCAATTCTTCAAAGATATTTTTTTTTTATTTTCTTAAGGATGGTGGGGACGAGACAAACGCATCCGTTTTTAAAATAACTTATGTGGTCATCGTCAGTGCCACTTTGCTCTTTTGTCCACAGGGCAGGATATAAAAATGCTCGGCTTCTGTCGCTGTCTCTTGTTCTAAAAGGATTAGGGGGAAGAGCGCCGCGAGAGAAAACGTCGAAGCAAGGCAAAGGCAAATAGCACGACAGCCCGTCTGAAATCGTTGAGACCGGGACCGTGCTTGAGAATAGAAGTTGTTTTCATCGATGACAAGGACACTGAACGTTTGGCACGGATGCCAAGCCATCACGTGACGCTCCCTCTCTATACGAAGCAAGTGTGTGTATGTATGTGTGTGTGTTTGTTCGCAGTTTTGTGTGTTCGAGCCCATGTGGCCGACAGCCTCGTGTTTGGGGCGGAACGCCAAGTAACACTAACCACCATCAGCTCGAGTCAATTTATGGAATGAAACCCTATAAATCATAGCGTTTGACACGACAAACGTGAGCTGTCAATGTTGGCTGCTTCACAGTTGACTCCCTCCTCGTCGCCCCCGCAACGTCTAATGTCTCTTTCGTTCGCTAGCCTCTTATTTACTCACTCACTCGTTCTTCTCCTTCTCCGTCGATTTTATCTCTCCTTTTCTTTCTTATTTGGGATTTTAATTTCTTTTATGAAGTACAGAAGGAAGGGAAGGAGAGGGAGCATCCCAAATAATCTAAGTTTTATGTTCAATTTTGACTCCGAGACCTCTTGTCTTCAATGATTCTCTTCTTTTGATTCTTTGGAGCCTATCAGAGAATTGTCTATATTCAAGGAGATACCGAGTGCTGCAAATGACATCGCTGTCAATTTAATTTTTTCGATACTGTCGGACTCCACAAGTTCTATTTTACTGAAGCAATAGAATTTCGTACCAAGTATAGTTTAAAATTCTTGGAAACTTGCATAAGACTTTTTTTGTGTTCCCAATTATCTGAAAACATTGCACAGATTATTTAAAATATTATTATTAAAAAACTATAGAGGGTATAAATGTTAATAATTTCTATTTAATGCTAATTGGCAGGATGGTTTTTTTTTTTTTTACTTTTTTTTTTTTTACTTTTTACGTAAACACGTATAAAAAATCTTTCTTTTTAATCACTGACAATAAGAATTGCCAATCTAATTCTACTGTATATGCCTGCATGTCACCCTCTTTAAACGTGAAGTATGAAAATTTTAAGAATACAGTTTATAAATGATATTAAGAGTGTTTGTATATACTTTGCTACGTCTAGTTTTAACATTTCTAAAGTATTTGATTAAGATGGATCTAAATTCACAGGGTTTTGAAAATTTAAGATTTTAAGAATTCTGTGGAAATTAATTAAGTATTCAAAAGTTCTTCGCCGTTTCATTTTCTTGAGATTAATAACTGAAAGTGGGAAGTTTATCAATTAAAAAAAAAGTCTTAAAATTTATTTTTCATTAACCTACAAATGCTTATGATGGATCATTAAATATATTGCGACTTACTTCTCTTAAAAAATTTTGGCTTGGAGCCATTTGGAACCGTAAGCATTGTTTGTTGTATATTTAAAAAATTTAAAGACAACTATTTTTTCCCTGGGGAAAATTTTTTTAAATTAAAATTTATGATTTTCTTAACTTCAGAGTAATTTTTATATTTAAGTAGCAGGTGTTTACATTACTTTTTTGAAGTATTTACATTCTAATACAATTTTTTAAGTAGCGATTTCAAATTTATGATTTAAGTATGTTTAAATAAAGTACAACTCTCATAACAAAAATTCTTATATCCTCGTTGAAATCAAAACCCATGAGAAAGGAAAACCTGTTTATTTATCAAAATGCTTGTTAAATAATTTGAATAAAGCACCTTTGTAACAGAAATGGAAGTTACATGATGTCTGCTTTTAAAACTTTGTATATAGAATATAAAAGTAAAATAAAATTTTGCAATGACGATATTAAAACATATTAGTTTATAAAAAAAATTGTAGCATCCAATGAATTTAAATTGCGTAAACATTTTCTCCAGCTCAAATCCTTTTACCATTTATTATCTATATCTTAACATTCATACTTCCTATTATCAAAAGTAAAAAAATTTTAAACTGGAGTTGAAGCTGCAAGCATAAGGTAAAGATATTAATAGAAAATACGAAAAGAAAAAAATTCGCGAACGGGATTCGAACCAGGGACCACGAGTATCACGTTGTCTCTTCACACGTGATCACTGATTCGAATCTAGGTCGTGAAATTTTTCCTACAGTCTTTTATTCTATTAACTTCCTATCATTAACTACGAGATTTGTTTTTCTGGCGCCCCCATCTCCATCAAGCTCCGCTGTGCGAACTAAACATTTTTTTAAAAATTTCTCTCTAAAAATCGATTTTCGATTAAAAAAAAATCACGTGATATATTAATAATTATAAGTGCCCGGATATTTTTTAAACTTTCAAGTGTATTGTTTACAACAATGTTTCTTTATAGTACACAAATTCTACAATGTCAAGCATGATCAATCCAGGGTTGCCAACTTACCGGTTTTTAGATGGGAATATTTATTGTTGGATATTGTTATAATTCAAGCTAAACAATGCACAAATGTAATAATTATTACACGGTTGCCAACGCTGGATCAATCGTGAGTGTTTCATGTGATTTGGTCAGTTGCGGTCGTACCGATTGAACTCTTTTATTGTAGCTTTAAATATGAATTAGAAAGAAGATCTGAAGATGAGCAAAGATTATCTTGAAAAGGCGTAATCGTCATGAAATTCCAAGGACGTAAAGATATTTTTTTGATCTGTAATTTTACTTATTAATTTGTAATTAAAGCGCTTTAGGACATTTTCACCAATCCAGATGGATTCTACCAAATCATTGTGTCCCCCCCAAAAAACATGTTTTTTGTAGCTCAAACGTGACTAGGACAGAGTAATATATTGTAATATTTATGAAAGAAGTGGAAGCTTTACGACATATTTATTATTACAAATTGGTAGAAACAACCTATTTCTCCGTTTCTACCCGGCTTCGTCAGATTTTAATATAGAAATCTGCTTTTGTAAAATTTTAAATACAGATTTTCTCTGATTTACATTTTTTTTAATCTTCATATGTGTATAAACTATTTGTAAAGTTTAATTTAATATTTCCGACGAGCTCAATATTTTATATTTTTTTAAATTTCATAATAGTAACGCTACTGGGGCCTCAGCCTTTTGGAATGTAATCCCGTATGTTTCGGTATAAAGTTATAGTTGATTACTGGAGCTATAGTTCCCTTTCATTAGGTAATTAAATAAAAATGATAAACGAAAGGAAAAACTATCTAAGAATTACAGATATTGTGGTTTTTATATTCGTATACAATCTTCAACGGTAAAGAACATCATAGATTTCAAAAAAAACATCAAGCATTCTTAAATGATTTTGGACAATTTGCCTACATATTCAATGTCTCTTTTCAAATTTTCACATGAAGACATCAACTTCCAAGTAAATATAGAGAATAGGAATAATTATTGAATATTATTGAACATTAAGTTATGAGACTTGGTATTGACATTTTCAAAATTCTAATAAATTATTTTTAATTTTATCTTTTTTATAAGAAATGGAATTAAAATTTTAGTTTTCTTTTTTTGAATTGAGGTCTATTATAACTAATAAATTTCCACCGTAACGTTGAAATTTTTAATGAAAGGAAAAATTCCCCGACCTGGATTCGAACCAGGAACCACGCGTATCTAATTTAATTTGATCCGTTTGTTTATTCTTCTTTATCATTCAGTTCATTCTGGATTAAATAATTAATAAATTATTATAATAAATTAAAATGATTATCAAGAGCACGTACGGAATTTTTACGAAATCGTATTTTTTGCACAGCAAGCTAGAAAGCAAAATGTGACTGATTTTGGAAAGTAATATTTCATTTAATAAATACCGCAGTTTTCTATTTTTAGAGGTAGGATGATATACTGTGCAAACTTGGGAGTTGTTGGTATTTTTAATTATAACTATGATTTTGGTGATATTAGTCACAAGCTTTGACACAGAGATTCTGCCTTTTTTAGTATGTATTTATTCTGAATTTGATTTGGCGAAAGAAGTGGATCCGCACTTGCCCTTTAATTGCTTTTCATGGCATAAAAATAATTGAAAATGGGTTCGCAAATCCCATTTTCTTCGAGATTGCAAAATCCGTGAAAGGACTGATACGTGTGTGTATTTTTCGTGTTGTTGCTGATGTACTCATAATCTGGGTGAGAGGAAAGGAGGGGACAAGGGGGAGCACCCATTTCCCTCCCATAATGCAATTGCCATTTCTCTACCCTCCAAACAGCATTCGATAATGCGCGCGTCTCGTTGTGAGCGTGTCACTCTGTAGCGCGGTTTTTGTTGCAAGATAAAACTTATTTTGTTTGGTTGCATGTCATTCGACGCTTCGTCTAAGGTGAATGCCGGACAACTTGAAGCACGTTTTATTCCTCCCCTCCATTTTTTTTTATCCTGCTCTCCCCTTCGTTCATACCCCGTCCTGTCGCTTCCCTATTTCATTTCCCTCTCTCATTCTTTCTTTCTTTCGCTCGCTCGACAACATTAGCATTGTCTGAAGTGAAGTCCGAACGTCTGCTTGTGTCCGGAGAAGTTGAAGCAGTGACTGTTGGGTTGTGGGTGTCTATTTGGTTCGTTGCCAACTCAGAGGAAAGCGTTTGACTTATCTAGGCAGCACGTGGTTGCAAGGTAAGATCACGAACGAGAGAGAGAGAGAGGCACCGAGGGCGGTCAGGACGAGTGTTGGTTGTTGGCGGCAGCGATGGTGGGTGCTGCTGCTGCTACTTCGGCCCCCACTCTTCTTCCTTTTGCTCTTCTTCTTCTTCGCTTGTTCCATCTCTTCCCTAACCCCCCCCCCCTTTTATCCCTCCATGTTTCCACCCCACCCTCTATTTCACCACCTTCTGTCGACGAACAGTATGGACTGGAATCGGGCTGTCAGTCGCAATCGGGCGCCGCGGTCCACCGTTTGCGCCAGTCCGTCAGTCCGGGATCGGATCACTGTCAAGCTGCACAAAAAGCGTCCGAGGCAAGTGACAGATTTTTTGGCAGCTGCGAACGTTTGTAGGCCGTTAGGCAAACAGAAAACCTGCTAACATCAGTAATGGAGGTGTCAGTCGGCCGTCGACCACGCTGCGGCGCCCCGATCGCTGTCACAATCTTGACAGCCTCTTACCAGTCAGCTGGCTCACTTTTCCTCTCATTCTGTCTGTCTGTCTGTCGCTCTATCTTCTATTCCATGCTCCCCAACGCGCTTCGCTAACTCCTGCTTTTTCGCTCTCAATTCTCTTCCACTCTTTTTTTCCATACCCTTCTCTCACTCTCCCTCCCCTCTTCTTTCACTGCGGTGCATTGCCATTGAATAAAAAATATCCTCCTTCACACTAGTTTTATTTGTCTGCCTTTTTAAACAGATAGCGCCTAGTACACGTTATTGTATTTCTCTATTATTGATGTTTCATATTAAGATAATCTCGATCGAATGATATCTCTATCGAATCACAAGTCCATCCGTCTTTTTATCTCTTTATTTATTACCTAAAAATTATCAGCTAAAATCAATATTCAAAATAAATAATAATAATAATAATAATAATCCGGATGCAAAATGCTGAAGCAGACCGTCTATTTACACAGACCTCATAATCAACATAATACATCAACATCTAGCTAAGATACACAAGCTGAATGGCGTTAACACTCCTTACTGTAAATATAACTAGACACTTTCCTATTCTCTAAGCACGTAAATTATATTTTGACAGAACAATAATAGCTGGCAAGACTATTCATCATAGCACAGCAGACATCACGCTCGTAGATAATAAAAAAGTGATTTATAGAATTGACATTTCCATTCACAATACGCATAATTTGCAAAAGACACACAGACAAAACCATTAAATGCACAGATCTCGCATACGATAATAAAGGGAGCTGAGAGAGCACGCATTGTGCTTATCGTTCTTTTTGCCGTCGATATTATTTTATGCTCACTACATAAATGCCTGAAAACATTGAATATAAACTCATGAATATATAAAACTAGAGAAATCCACAATATTAAATATATACCATGTAGTAAAGAAATTCCTGCACGCAGATATTGATTTTTCTATTAACATGTAAAAATTTTTCCTTCTTTTTCTTCAGCCCTATAGGTTTAGCCCTATTTGGGACTTGGCTTCCGGAATATAGTCCGAGTGGGACCGTTCTCTAATAAAAATTTATTTTAATAATATAAAACAGTACAGAACAATAAAATATGGCTATATTTGTAAAAATTATAATTAAGTTTGAATTAACAAAGATATTACATCTGCAAAAGACTTAATTAGAGACATAGTTATATAACAACAACGGTAAATAATTCCAAATTTCAGTGGTATTCAAGGGGAAATTTTTTCACGTAAACGTCGATCGTTAGCGAATCTTATGTCGATGTTAATTTACTGATGGCAGTGTTTCACTGCATCAATCTTCAGTTGACTGGAAATTTTTTAAATGATGGTAATTTTTCTTATTTTAATGGGAGAAAATATAGAGCTAAAGTGTATTTGGCTTTCTACATTTGAAAATAACTTAGCAAAATAAATTATAACCATCTCTATTTAAATATCTCCATTTGAAAATATAATGGGTAATTTATTGATTACACAGGGTGGATACAAAATGAGACCCCCCCCCCCTTTTATTTTCGTAACCGAAACAGAAATGTCAATTTTGATGAATCCAATGAATAGGCAGTTGTGGGTGACCTATCCCATGGTGCACTTTTCATCATCCCAAATATGCAAATTAGGACACATTGAAATCCTATCTTAAAATCCGTAACATATACACGAAAAAGTCCAATTGAAGACTTGTTCAGCATGGAATTCCGAACAAAAAAAAAAATCCAAAATCCGATGAACGGATCACCAACAATCACATGTTAAATTTATTAGTAACCTCCCTATGCACTTCACAAAGACATTTGAATGTTCAACATGCAAATCAAGAAATTACCAACAAATACCATAATAACATTCACTTTCATTAGGAAAAGCAAATAAAAGGCATGTGTCAGCATTGAGCACATTCATGATTAACTTTGGAGTAAAATTATTTATGGCTGTGGCTGTTTGTAAATTACAAATAATTGTGATTATTAAGATATTATAATTGTCAATTGGAAATTTTCGTGTATCTGTTATGGTTTTTAAGATAGGATTTGATTGTATCCTAATTTGCATATCTAGGATGATGAAAAGTGCACCATGGGATAGGTCACCCACAACTTCCTATTCATTGGATTCATCAAAATTGACATATCTGCTTCGGTTACAAAAATAAAAGGGGAGGCTCATTTTTGTATCCTCCCTGCATAAAATAAACTTGGGAATAGAAATGATTTTTAGTTTGATTGTTTAGATGATATACTTTAAAAAGTTGAAATCTTAAAAGTTCAATTTTGTGTTCAATAGTCTGATGTGTAGATCTCACAAATTTTAGTTGCGGTTTTGGACTTTGTAGGAGATATAAACACACAGGCACTGATGATTTTTTGGCGATTGAGAATTTTTTTGCGTTTAATGAAGCTTAGATATATACATGTTAATTTTGCTCTGTTCTTGAGGATTCATGTATTATTATCCACCTTGTTGGTTGATTCGTTAAATTTTTGGACCAGTGAACACCTACCTGATTTGCGACCTGTATATTACTATTTTTATTATTATGACTGAGATAATTTTTATAGAGTCAATTACAGTTTTTTTGAAAGTTAAGGCTTTATTATAATGTTTATTTATTTATAGCATCAGTTTATAATTTTAGTAGTTTATTGATTACACAGGGTGGATACAAAATAAGCTCTTGGTCATTTTAGAATTCCCCATTAAATAAACTTTTGAGTATAATGCATGCCTATATGTGCTATTTCTTCACTCACTGTAACTTTCTCATCGACAAAATTTTCATACTGTTATGAAAAATATTTTCGATTTCCAGAAAGTAAATACGGAAACCCTTTAACCGACTTGTGGTGGTAGAATAAAATCATAAATGAAGTTTGTTTCATCCATAAAGTAATAAAGTGATGTGGGTAGTTGAACAAACTTATTTCACTAATAAATAAAGAAGTTCCCAGAAATAGTAACGTAGGTCATATAAAATGCCAATAAGCAACCGCGATGAAATTTATGTCCTGTCTCGCTTCACCTGTCTTCTAATGGTTTTTCTCCTACTTTTAAAGATTATAATGTTTACTGCTTTATATTTTTTACACAGAGCTTATGTAAATAAAACAACTGAAGTAGTTTTCCTAAACCAAATGGTAAAAATGGTAGAAAAGTTGTAAACGAAGGCTTGTCAAATCGTCAGTTTTTGTTGCATTTTATGGAGTCTCCACTGTCGTCGACATCGGCGTGTCTCTCTGTTTTGCATGGAGCGGTGCAACTCAATCTAATAGCGACCGAAAAGCTTTCGTCCCGGCCGTCTACGTCCTCCTCCCTTCCCCTACCTTTTCCCTTGCTTGTCATGTAAAAATGTTTCGATCCGCGGGGCCTGTCAACCCCAACCATTGTCTCGGTGACAGGACTCGCAAGTGGGACGGAGCGCGAGGAGGATGTAACCCACTCCCTCCCTAGCCTACCTGTCACAGCGACTTTTTTGCAGCGTCCGTCTTGGCGCCTCGACACAGATGGAAAAGAGAGAGAAAAGAAGGTTGGATGGGTAGGTAGGTCTGCCACGGGAATCAATTGGAATGCACCGTGAGTCTTTTTGTTTCCATGGCAAATGCATCGACAAACCACTGTCCCCTCAGTCGACATGCAAAGCCCCTATATGCGCCATGGAGATAAAAAAAAGAGAATGAAATAAAATAAATAAATATTTAAATAGGCTACGGAGAGAAGAGGCTTTTGACTCTATTATCACGTATGGAGAGTGGAATTCGAGGGTCCATTTCGACGTTCGTGTTTTCATTTGCGTCCGCGTAATTGCTCCCAAGCCAGAACGTAAAAGTGTTTAGCGGCCGCAGCGGACCGGCTTCATTTGTATGCGCAGCCGCTCAATAAATAAGATACCCCGTGACAGATGCGATATTTACGGCGCATAATTAATACGCGGTGATATGTGTACGGTCACACTCTTATGATCTCATCGGCCTGTGTTCACATGGAAATATTAAAATGGCGATTGGTCGAAAGAACGATTGAACTCTAGAGATCGTCGCTGTTGCTCGTATTTCATTCAGATGGTAAGGCCCATCTGGGGGAGTTTAATAATGTGCATAACCAGACTTTTCATTTAATGACAACTTGCACACGAGTTATTATTAAATAAATATTTATGCGTTTAAATTTGTACTAAATCTATTCCTGGCTTAAAAGGATTAATTGTTCCTTTAGAACCAGACTTTATAAGAAATTCAGTTTTTTAACGACGATAATTTTAGTTTCCTCCCCATAATAGTTATTATTATAATATAAACTATAGCCACTCCTAGAATCTAGAGTTCAATGTTCATAGAATTCGTAAAAAGCAAAGCTTATTAACAAGTTAATTTTCAATGAGAAACTTGCTCTAAGGAGCCAAGATTACATTGCTCCAACTTAAAATCAAAAAATCAAACAGCAATTGGCTATTGTCTCTAAGAAAATCTTTTATATGTACAATATACACCCTAAGAATGTCAAATTGGAAAAACCGGAACATTTTTTGTATGTTCCTTATTCTAGGATATTTGATTCCTGAACCATTGTATCCTAGTCCTTTGCGTCTGGTTATTTTGCATCCTGGCTCTTGCATCCCAATCTGAAATATCATACACTGAAAGGTGCATATTTAGCTACACATGTGGGCAATGAATTAAAAACTCGTTTAATATTTTCTTGGACCCCATTTGGCCCGTATGTATAGCTGTTGAAGCACATTTAAATCAATGGAAGAAAGGCGTTTCCCAGCCAGTCCCTTGATTCTTGTAAATTTGTTGGAAGAGGATCTTGCTGCCAGAAACATTCTCTATGGGGTGAGCTCCGGGCTTTGGGGCGGTCCTCTGTCAAAACAATGTGCATCGTGATTTGACGGTCTATTTTTAAAATATAGTTAATAAATATTATAAATATTTTATTTAAATCATACAGCTTAACATGTATACGAGGGGAAGTCAGTAAGCACGTTACAAATGGATATAGAAATGAAACAAATAAGGCACGTGAAAAACTACTTTTATTTTCGCCGCATAATCTCCCTGTGCAATGAGGCGCTTGTCCCATCGTTTCACAAGCCCCTCAAAACAAGCCGCATAAAATTCTTTGGGCTGCTCTCTGAATCAGGCGGTGACTTTTGTACAGCTTCATCGCCGGGATTTTTGTGCAATCTTCTGGGATCACTAGGCCATATTGCTTACCACATTCCGGCAGCGAGAGTAAACTGTAAATGCTCACTCCTGCTGTAACATCCTCATGAAACTTTGTAATGCCATTCGACGGAAACGACCAGAACTCCTTTTTAACGGCGTGTTGTTATTGCATGATAACGCGCGTCCTCATATTGCAAGCAAGACAACTGAGATGCTGCGAAAGTTCAACTGGGGAGTTTTCGAGCGTCCTCTGTATAGCCCTTATCTTGCTCCAAGCGACTTCCATTTGTTCGGCTTCAAGCTGCACAAAGGGAAGTCATCGCCTGGTTCATACAGCAGCTCAAAGAATGGTATGCTGCTGGTTTTGAGGGGCTTGTAAAACGATGGGACAAGTGCCTCCTTGTGCAGGGAGATTATGCGGCGAAATAAAAGTAGTTTTCAAATGAATACTCAAATATCCATTTGTAACTTGCTTACTGACTTCCCCTCGTAATTAACTGGAAAATGTGTCTAGGAGGATATTTTCACGACACGCCTCCGGATATAAAGAGAAAAATGAATAGAGATAAAAATGGCAAAGAGAATTCCACGGCCTGGAATCGAACCAGGAACCATCGGTTTACCGTCCCGATGCCTTATCACTAAGCCACCGTGGACATGGAAGCTGTCGCCATCATGCATGTCTATGAGCAGCATTATAATTAAATTTTTATTATTGGTATACTAAGTAAGTTCATATTTAGTTTGTTACTATCAATTGTCCACAGTTTTGGCATTATACCATTTATACTGTGTCCAGTTTTTATTATTTTTGTGGTTAGATATTTTTCCTTTCTAGACAGGCGGTTTTTCGGCTATTTATTTATGTCGTACTTTTACAATTCAAGTCAATTTTATACTATAATGAATTAATAAAACATTTTAATTAAGCTGTTTGAAAAAATGAAAATGAAAATAAAAATAAAAAAACAATAAACAAACAAAAAACAACAACCCGGACGCAAATATGTTTAGTCATCAAGATTTCAAGGACACAGTTGTCCTCTTACTTTGTTTATGATTAAGTGAAATTTACATGGATAGATTACTTAATTTAAGAATTTTATTCCTTTGATTTACATCGGGTTAATTTATTATTTAAAAAGTGGTGTTTCATACCTGGATTCAATCAGACCCTTGCAATGTAGCAAATTAAATAAAAATGTGTGAAAATGAGCAATGGGTCAAGTTTATTTAAAAGTTTTATTTCAAAATAAAAAAAATGTTTCGTTGAGATATTAAGTTAGATCAGGGATTGTCAAAGTGATCGTTATCTATTCTTAGGGAGTCAGTGAGAGTAAAAATGTTGTAATTATTACTATTCAAAAAACATTCCTAAAATAGAATTTAAAAAGTATTTAATATCAAAACTTTCACTGGATGCGTCCGAATTTTTATGGCATCATCAAAGGGGTCGTTGAGATTGACGTTGGCAAGCTATGATTCAGATGAAAATCGACACTTGTGTTTATTTGAATTATGTCTGAACACAAGTCGACAGAATTTTCTTCAGAGAACCATAATGATTTTGTCTTGCTTCTGCGTCTATTTTGAATGTGCCTTCATTTTGTTGATGGCCTTCTGAACGCTTACCATAACATGGGTCCTTGTTAAAGCAAGCCAAGGAGGGGGAAAAAGCCGTTGTTAGCACGAAATTGAAAATGATTTTCATTTACCAAGTTTAATAATCGGGGCTTGTGCTTCCTCGGGAAATGAATAGCGGCTGCACAATTGCCTTATGACATCATGATGGAAGGTGGAAGGCAAAGGATCTTCGGGAATGAAGAAGAGAACGAGCGCCACTGGTCAGGAGGGTTTCTTCTCAGCCGGCATGGGGTCGCCAGTCCCACCTGGCAGGGGCTCTTATCTCTTTCATCCAGAAAGCATCGCATTCATCGGGTAAGGGGAACAGGGAATTCATAAATGCCCCATTACCTGGGATAGCTTATTGTCTCCGCAGGAAGGGAGCGTGCATCCCCGCACTGGGGGTAATGATGATGGATTGAAGACGAGCCGAAGCAAAGGAACTCCCGTTCGGTTCAGTGCTGGGAGGGGGTAGAAGAAGATAGGGGAAAAAAGTGAGACTCCAGCCTAGATTAACAGCATTTCCAGTCGTCCGTTTACCTCCAATCAAACCACCACTCTGGGTTGATTCAATTTGCATTGGGATGATGGTAACTTGTGCTTTTGTCTCATCGGATTGGTATTTTCTTCCGTTCTTTCTTGGGAGTAATTTTTAAAAAAAAAATAACCCCACTGTTTGGTAATCGCGTCTATCTTGTCGGATGTCCAGGGAGGTCTCTCTACCGCCCACGTCGAAGCATAAAATGCTGTGGAAATTGTGAAATACAGCCCATGATCGGTGGCTTGTGAGCGACCGCCTACCAGCAGAAAGACAAAAGATATAAAACATGGAGGATGTAAAAAGGAAAAAAAAAGGCGCTAAATGAGAATTGATTGCGACCTGCGCCATTTACATCTGATATGATATGCCTTTATGAAGTTGCGCGGTGTAGACTTTATAGTGGTGGCATTTTAATAAAATGAATCAAGAAGTTGATTAAGGGCAGACTTACAAAGAAGGCAGTAGATTAAAGATTTTTATTTATTTTAAAATACAGTTTAATATCGTACAGTATTGAAGTGTTCTAAAATTAATCTACATAATGAAAAGATCATTGTTGTGGAAATTATAAATTTCGCTAATTCGACCAATTTTCAGAAATATTCTTATAAATCGCTTTAAGATGAACTTATACAAAGACAAGTGGTCTTTGCAAAGTTTTGCCTCAACTTCAAAATTTATTATTTTCCACATGTCCTGTTTATTGCCCAGTGAGCGTTTAGCGCTACCCGATTTCTCGCCATGTGTTCTCCAGTATCTCTTCGAAGATAACGAATTTAGGTAAAAATGGCACATATGTTGTGACCAAGTCCAAGAGAAGTTGATTGATATCTTTCCTTCCCTCACTGTAATCGTTTCCTTCTGGAAAGTTCTTTTAAGTTTCCAAATAAATTAATGCTGGTATCCAACAAAGGGATAAATTTTGTTATTCTAGATTACGCATTGGTTGTTTGTCTTGGAACAGTCACTTACGATGGCTTGATGTACATTCCAGAGTTTTTGGTGGGAATTTACTTGAATGTGCCGTAAGTTCAACGCTGGAATGCCTGCCTGGGGGTTGCGTCTTCCTCTTTGGATTTTTACCAGAGACATAAGTTTGATCGAAGTACCTAGCAGTCAGGCTACCTCTTCAAGACATCATGGTTTGAGTAATTGCTTTCCTACTGGGACATCTACTGATAGGAATGCTAGTGAATCAATCTCTGTACAGCATTGACAAAAGTCATCTCTCTCAAAATAAAACGAATTTATCGTGACTGATCAGGCCAAGGTCTGGGCCTAAGAAACGAAGTCAACCATTTTGGTTATTAGGAAAATAAGCTAATCTTCAATGATGCCATTTGTCCTATTTTTTCATTTGTGTCAATTTTACCAAGCACGAAGCAGAACAGCTACCCATAAATTTTAGGGTGGTGGTGTATAATATTGTTGAAATTTACCCTAGATGTGGCTCTTTCTGATTGAGATGCAACATATCCAAGTGTTTGCTGAGACATTGGTGGGCTCAATGAAAAAAAAAACCAGCCATTTGGAAAAAAAAGAGTGGTTCAGTAATTTTCATGCCATTAACCTAAAGTCAAATTCTAAAGGAAAAATTTCTAAGAATTGCCCCATGTAATATGAATATGATTTTTAAAATAGGATCTTCTATGATCATTACCTGTATTTTAAATGCTTACCGCTTGATCCGTTTCGTTTTGAGTTTCGATCATAGAATTTCCCTTTATAGATAAAATGTCCCAAATGTCAGCTGGGGATTTAGAAATCTTATGTTAAGATTTTTCTTACTTTTTTTCTTTTCTTTTCAGAACTTATGGAAATTATCCATGGAAAAATTCACAATTTAATAAAGAATCAAAATCGTCGAGTTTTATTTTGGATTTATCAATCCATCATAGTCATTGGATGGGGAACCCACCGTGGAAAGACAATCTTCTCCCCCCCCTCCCCCCCGGCTGCTGCGACCATCATACAGCAATCGTGAATCCAGGTCCATCCAGGGACCCAACTCGTCGGCCTCTGGCCATACAGGCCCTGTATGGAGGTATTGGATCCCAATTCGTAAATAAAAAAAAAGAAAAATAAATAAATAAATCATTCGTACCTAGAGAGAGAGAATACTGATAGAAAACCACCAAATTTCATGATTATTCGGTTATTTGGCGACGAATCCACCAAAGAATCATGAAATCTTATGGTAGTTTTCTAGTACTGAAGTTTCGTCACCATCCTCTTTGAAAGTTTTTTTGTTTCCAAAGAATTTTTAAAATTGCAAGAATCTTTTATCAATATTATGTTTTCACGCATTTCGGAGACCAGTCCCCATTCTCAAGCGGTAAAGACAAAAGATAAAAAAGGCCTTAAAGCTAGATAAATTAAATAGTTATTTATCGTTTGGTTTTGGTCACTTGAGAAAAGAGATATGGTCTTCGAAATCTTTAGTCTTCGAAGAGACATAGTTATTTACGAACTTTATTTAAAATTATGCTCATAGTTCAAACCTGTCTGCATTGGCATTAAGCTGTCGGCGAATCTCTAACAAATTAGTGAATATGTTCCCTTAGTTTTATTGGGTAAAAGAGTAAATACACAGAGAATACTAAGTGAACCAGTTTGGAGTTGAATGCTATATAGTTGAATACAGATTTATAGGCAATTTTTGCAAATATATGTTTTCAGTGTCCAAAATCGTATGAAATCATCCAAACCTTCTTCTGTTTTCATCATTTATACCTGTGTCAATTGCAATAAACGATTTCCAGTGGGAAGAAAGCAGTATTCTTCTGGGATTTGTATTTTTCATTTCTTATCTATAATAATAATTATTTTGAAGAATATCTGCCAAAATAGGGCACCATCACATATTTTGATGTTAAAATTCCAAAATTATGATAGTTAATTGCAAATTAATAATAAATATTGATTTTTATTGATGGCGTAGTTTATTATTTTTTAAATTATTAAAAATAACTTATTGTTAAAATTTACTAATTACTTTAATGGTTATTTTTTCAAGTAAAATTAAATATAAATACATAAATAAATTTCCTATGCTATTAAAAATTTAATCTTAATTTAGAACTGCAATCAAGGATCGTCCATTAAGCCGTTGCACTCATACATGATTCGATGTCATTCCACTTGTGACAATTCAAAAAATGCAGTTGATAAAATTAGTTTTAAATAAATGGATACTTCTATGTTCGTATTTTATCGAGGCGAGGCTTGATATTTTTATCTCTGGTCCACTCAGTTTGGTTTACCATTAAGGATTATGATAATTTTTTACTCCTTTTTTAAATTTATTAAAATTGTTTATGGTTTCTTTACCCGTGTTTATATTTTTATTTCATATTTGGTTAATTATCGTTTTTCATAAAAGATTGAGATTTCAGAGATGATCAAAATTGCACGTAAATAACAATTTTCCTTTTTATTATATAAATTTTTATTTTAACCGACACTTTCATTTCAAATTTATTTTAAAAAACAAAAACATAACAAGACATAACATTTTATGTTTGCAGTTTCTTGCACCTCTGGGAGAACAGAAAAAAAAGAGCTTCGGTCCCTGGACCCCGATGTAGCGGCGTTGTTTATTATCGGTGGCAAAAATCACCGGTCAGCAGCGGACGAGAGCGAGAAAGTTTGCGTGCGTGTGTGTGTGTGTGTGTGTTTGTAGGGGGAAGAGGTTTGTGGGGGTGGTGGGATAACTGTTGTTTCGCGTTCAGTTTGCCGAGAACATGATACAACAACGATGAGCAAGGGGGAGTGATGGCTCTGGGCTGCCCGTGAAGCTCACCGAGGGCCTTGAGCAAACAAAAGCAGGGGTGAAAAGCCGCTCGCTGAGCCTTCGAGAGAAAGAGAGGTGTTGAGGGAAGAAGGGAAGAAACTGTGTGCGAAAAAAGATAGACATGATGGCGATGGAAAGAAGAAAGAGAGGAGGGAGGTGGGGGGGGGGGTTCTTAAAATGAAGGAAAAAAAAAAAGAAGAAGAAGCGGATCCCCCTGTATACACCTTTTGGTAGCGATGGACGGAGAAGTGCTTCTGCGAATGTTGTCGGTGGCGTTTGGTGGGCACTGCAGCTGTCAGCCGCCTGTCACGAACCAACAAAGCGAATGTCCATCACATGAGGCCGTGTGGGTGGGCTGGACGTCACCCGACTCGACCCTCCGACTGATGGCAATCGTTCGACGAGATGGAAAAAAAAATGAAGGAAAAGAGAGAAAAACGGAGATCCAACAAATCAACAGAGTATTCCTCCTCCCTCTCTTCCTTAACACATCACTTTTTCGTGAAGGATTTATAATTAAGTGAATTTAATTTCAGAGAACGTTGAATAGACAGGTTGAAGGAATACCAAATTAGTTCATTTTTTAAGTTTTATTATTTCATTTCACTCCCCTTTCCCCTTTCTTTTGTAAAATGATATTGAGATGTTTCAAAACATGCGGATACGTACAAGGGAAAATGCTGAAAAAAAATCTTTCATGATCGATCGAAACGTCAAAATGTTGGTTCGGTAAACGTCAAATTGTCTGGTTTTGAGTGTCTTAAATTTCTTCAATTTGCATAAAATTTCTGACTAACTTAAAAAACTATTCAACTTCACTCAACAAAGCAATAGATATTTGTAAATTATAAAGTCAAAAATTCCACAAACATGACAAAAATCGCCCAACCGTAATGACCCAAATATTTGTTATTTTTTATGCAAATTTTTTATTATGGAATTTCTTACATCGTTTTTCATATATAATAGCTATCAAGTATGGATGGAAGCAGGAGGTTCCGAAAAACTTAGTGAACATTATGGTTGAAGTTTCTTCTGTTTTTTAGTCACCATGGGACAAAGTGACTATTGCAAGACGTGATAGCAATGGCGATCCAAACATTGCTTGACTAATTTTTATCATTGAAATAATGATTTGAAACACAATCTTTAAAATACAAAGCAATAAGCACTGCAACTATTTTTATAAATTAGTAAGAAATTAATTTCCTCAAGGAGAGCATAGAAAAATAGCGAGAATTGGCCCCCTCTTTAATCAAAAATTGATTTTCTCGAACATAGTATTTAGAAAATGAAAAGGAACCCTGCCTTTTTTTGTTTCTCATCGTTTCCGATCGAATGGCATACCGTTTGCTGCCATTTGAAATTGTTAATAGTTTCTAAAGACCACGTGACCGCTATCCCCAGAACTCCGATCCCACTGAGAAAATCTAGCCCAAGCTTGTTAATGATGCAGATCTTGCCTAGAGGAAACTGCATACCGAATTTCACTGATTTACATTTCTATATTTCATATTGACCAAATGGACCCCTCTAACTCCCATCCCGTCGACCCCGGTGGGCCAATCACAACGAAACTAAATAGTGAAATAGGACATCCACATATTGAATTCCGACCTTTATTTCAAATAAATATAGATATTTTTAAGGGGACAGACGGACTTGATAAAACCTCTCCATTCTTCCGCTACTTAATAGCTTTTTAAATAAATAAATGTCCTATAATATTTTACTATCTTGTTGTTTCTGATACCCTTATATGGCAATGGCACCCGTAATAAAAACTTTCAGGTAACTGCTTTTGTGACCTTTTCATAGTTGACTATCTGACACTATCCTGTAAAAGTATTCGGATACGCTTATTTTCTTGTGGTTTCAATTCTGCTTCAGTTTTGATACAGGCCCCTAGCCAGGGGGGGGGGGGTCGACGACCAACCCATTATGGAAAAAGGTCCGATTCAGTGGAATTTTTGAAAAAAGTTCGACTTAGTGGAATTTTTGAAAAAAAGGTCCGGAATTTCTGAAAATCGACCCCCCCAAGTTAACATCCTGGCTACCGAAAGTCACCCAAATGACTTTTTACCGAAAGTTACCCAAATGGGTGGATTTACAGTTTCGTCCACACTTTTTGCCAAACATTCATTATTTTCACCGAAATGCATCCCCTGTGATATAAAAGAAATGTAATAGCAGCTTATATGGCATTGTCTCAGCTTACATCCTGAAAAGCCGTGAGTTGTTCGGATTTCAGAGAATAGTTATCTAGTGTGCTGCATAAGTGAAAAATCATTTGGGGAAACTAGTATTTGGACCGGGCATTCTCGATCCACTGTGAAAAAAACGAACGACAGCAAAACGTTCCGGTCGGTTAGAATCATGTCGAAGAGAGACCAACGCGCTCTTTTGCCGGCGGTGCTGATTTTCCAGTGAACCCCGACGCCGGCTCATGGACCGTAGCTCATAGTCCGACGGCCGTCAGATTGCTGGAGAGAGAAGCGGCTGTCATCATTGCACATAATCTTTTCCCAATCGTCATTAGTCCAATAGCGACGCTCCTCTTTCCGACCCTTTCAAAGATACCCATTTAATGAAGGACACGTCTGTGAGTCGGAGGGACCAAAACCGATATACTTTGGTGATGGGGTCATGGATGGGCCCAAATGCTGTGCAGCTTCATAGCTGATTTTGACATTGGAAATAATGCTCCAGGTACCGAGAGATGTTGGAAAATCACCTTCCTGGAGAATTTTTTGTCAATGCACCAGACTGCTTCTTCCAGCAAGACTATAGAGAGTGCTTAAGGTATTTGAGGACACACCTTCGTTTGGCTACTGCTGCACTATAGTAAATTGTATGTCCTTTCCGTTTCCGGAAAGCAAAATGGCGGACCATCAAGTAACACAAATCATGAAGAGACATGCAGTAATCGTGGCAATAAAGGCAGAGCACAACGATTTAGAGATATCACGATTTCTAAAGGTCGCAAGATCATTCGTCCATAAAGTGCGGAAGGAGTTGGAGACCGAAGATGGCAATGTTGCATCATTAGCAAAGCGTAAAAAGCATGACTCACACAATCTGACATCATCAGAGCACCTGAATTTATTCAGCAAGTGCAGCAGGCCATCGATGACAATCCCAGAACATCCATGAGGTCACTTGCCAAAGATCTCCATGTGTCGGAAGGAACAATCAGAAATGTTGTCCATGGAAACATCAGATGTCACTCGTATGCTATGCGAAGAAGACTCTGCCCCAGCACACACTACTGGATCTCCTGGCTCTTCCCTGTCCGTAGTCAATCTACTTTACTGTCCTGATAGGAAAGGACTTTTTTTTTAAGCTCTGGATGACTTATCAGTCTCTTCAGCTTCTTTCCTGCTTCAGTACTTTCTTTGGATACTTCCTGGACGAGTGTGGCAGCGGAAGCATTGCTTCCGGGCCCCTCTTCTTGTTTTTCCCCTGCGCTGTTCGGCCATCTTGTTCTCGGCATGCCAGCGTGGACGACCATATGCAAAAGTAGCTAGAGGGCAATTGCCCAACTGGACAGGAGAACTGCAAGAATCAGTCCACCACATCTATGGGTGGTTTTCTGTGAAAAACAGGAAAATTTGGCAAAAAGTGTGTACGAAACTGAAAATCCACATATTTGGAAGGTCTTCTGTGGAACACAAGAAAATTTGACTTCATGCTGGAAAAAATGAATTGTTATAGTAATGACTTAGTGAAAGGAATTTTGAATCACTAGTTGGCACATGAAGGAAGTATCGGAAACCGAGGCACGTTCTGGATGTTAACTTTGAAGACATCAACAAAGTTTCCTTTCTAGATTACTGCTTAATATGATATCTCTCTTTGCCCTGTTACTGCTCCTTTTTGATGTCTTTGTTGTTTAGACTGAAAATCGCCAATCTAACTCTTCAACGAGCCTTTTGTGGTGACCTCTTGGGTACATCAGACGTCTTTTCTATCTCAGCGTGTTTCCTTTGATATCTGTTAAGGTAGAATGACGGTTTGTGGAAACACTGTTTTCGTCTCACCCAGTACACTCCACTGTTCGATGGTTTTTATATTATATTCTTGGTGGTTGAACTGTACTATATGAAGTAAAATCAATTTTATGTGAACAAGAGTGTTTCATTATTTCTGCTGTTTGTCTAAATCTAAAGTTGTCATAAGGGCAATTTTGCTTATACGCTTTATCTAACGGAATAAGGAATTTTATTTATTTTTTCCATGTAAAAAAATGTCCTGACAAAGGGAGGAGCCGCCCATCAAAAACAACCCCCTTTTAGATGATAGTTGTTTTTAAGGCTCGTCAACCAAGAAAAATTTCCGCCCAGAGCTTTTTTTTTAAACGATAATAAATGGGACGTGTAGTAAGTACAAACAGGACCGGCTTATTTCACTTAGAATGATTAAATAAGGGCGCAAAGAGCAGGACAAGTTCGCAGTTGTTTTCTTTTTAATAAATACGAAAGGCAAAGTGGTCGCTTTAGTTTCTCCTGGTTGTGGTGGACGGTCGCTGTGGCTCCCTCTGCCTGGAGTCCTGCCAAAACAAGACATTAACCGAAAGTAGAAAACGATAAAAATTGCTGACGTCACATCACATAAATTCATTTTTGGTCTCGTGAGAAAATTAAGAGTTAAATCATTGTCTTGTGTCGTAATGACGGGGTATTTTTTCCTCCTCCTCCTCTTCGTTTTCCTTCTCTTATTTATTCTTTTAATCCTCCTTATAATCATAAGTTCAGCTTAATGGGGATGTTAGTTATTAATTATGACACTGGTAACATTAAACATTTAAGTAGGTCGGTTTTTCGCCCTCTCTTCTTCTCTTCCCCCCCCCCCCCCGACCTTTTTTGGGACCACCATACGTCAAGTGTTAATATATTGCATTACGGTAATTGCACGAGATGATTTGTTAATAATTCTTTTTCATTTAATTCGGAATGATAGCGCTGCATTATTTAAACAACACTTGCATTTGTTCAACGAAAATGTCAAATTCATTAAACTCTGCAGAATTGTATCTGGAGAAGGGAAACTGTTGGGGGAACGGGGGTCGTTAATTGCATGTGAAAAATGTGAACGTGTGTAGTAAAAGGAGATGAAACATTAAGTTTTAATATAATTTATTATGTTAACGGCCTTCTGTTGAGTCTGGAACAAAATAAAGGATTTGACGGTGGTGACGGTGAATGGTTTTGACGTGGCGATGACGCAATCCGAAGGGAATCTGTTGGTGTCCGTGGACTCCTACGCAACGTCTGTCCGCAGCGTCTCTTCTGTTTCGCAGCTGCCACACTTTGTAAATCAAAAATTATCCTTAACGACACGCATTGTCTCGGCTTGGCACGAAACTAATACGGGAAGAGAACAAAAAAAAAATGAAAAAGGCGAAAACGAGCAGAATAATAACAACGAGTACAGTAAAGAAAAACCTCTTTTTATGCGGTAGATACGTTTCACAGAAAAACGATAAAAAACGCACAAGAAAAGACTTATGTTGAAAAAATTATGTCCCAATAATTTTCTAAAAACGCATAAAACGTAAAATCAAATAAAAATGTTTATAGAAATTCAAGAAAATAAGAATGTCTTACGTTCTTCTCCCGTTGCTAAGCGATCTAAAATTATAATCAACGAACTTCTATTAAAATCTATTGGCCTTATCAGTTCTAATTTTCTCAGTAGATTTTTGTGCGATATTGTTGAGATAAGGAACACTTGGTTTCAACAATGTCAGTCTATTATATGCTAAAGCCATATCACTAACAGTTTTATCATTGAGAATGAAGTTGCAATTATTATTAAAGTTCAGGAAACTCAACTTTAATAAAGGACTGACACTTATGATTTAGTTTTCATACTGAAAAAAAATTGCTGAGTTCAAAATACTCTGTCTATAATTTGCCCAACGAAAGTTGGAGTGGGCGTGTCCAGTTAAATTTCCGATTTCAATTGTTAGATATTATTGCAAAGTAAAATTAACAATGCATAACAAATGAAATTGGAAATTTAATTGTTGGACACGCCCAGTCATAATTTCGTTGGACAGAGTCGCAGCCGACGAGAGAGACAGGCCACGGCACTGAAAAGTTACGTACTTGACCATTGTAGGCAGAGCACCCCCTATAAATTTCAGCGTGTGGTCCCAATATTTTCCTTAATATTTTGCTTTCAGCTACTTCCAGTTCTTGCGTTAACATTTTTTTTGTTCAGGGTCAGACATTTTGCTGTTTAAAGTACTTCTGGACGTATTACTGTTGTTTAGTGCCGAAGTTAGCGTTGAATGATATCTTTGGTGAGGAAATAGGCCGTTTTCATCTTATTGACTCTTGTTTTAATAGCTTCTTTCTCTGACCCGTTTTGTTAAATTCTCCAGAATATTTGAATTTATTTATTCTGTCAAATTGGCCATATTTAGTTTTCATTTTCTTCACGTTCGTCATAGACTTGGTTTTTTGTCAAATAAAGTGTTAATATTTTCATTGCGTGGATTGGAATAAACATGATCAGTGTCGGTGCTTTTACATTTATATTGTTTACTTCACTTTCATATTGATATCAAAAAATAACAAATAATAAAAGCAAAAGATGAAAATGCAAAAATTAATAAAAGAATAACATCCCAATATAATTTTAATCAATTTCAATTAATAAAATTTATTATACAAAAGGTATTTCGCGTCCCTATTTGCAATAACCTGTAACCCCAAAAACGTGATTTTACAGGGTGAACAAAAAAACTGAATAAAAACTGTACGCAGAATGGGTTACAAGATGTTTTAAATCAATCGGTTTACAAGTGTTTTACTAAAATGTGTGATTTGAATTGGTTTACAAGATAATGCAAAAAAAAAACGAAAATTTGAATTTTTGATGGCTACGCGTATTTGCAACTAGGGACGCGATATGTTAATTTTTGCATGTTTGAAGTGGGGATGCCATCTTTAACCTGCTGCTGTGACGTTGTTTGCTTGTCCCTACTTTCCTGCCACCTATCGGATATTTCTACAACTCATTTTTAACGGATCTGAAGAATTACAACACTCTGGGGCGAAATTTGGAATTTTTATTACAATTTTGCGGTTTTCATTTGACTCACCCTCGTATACTATAGAGAAAATTTCTAACAATATTAGAAATTAATATTTTTCTAATTTTTCTAAAATATTAAAGTAAAATTTCTTATATAAATAAAAGCAATAATGTGGATAGTGTCAATGAATAATTTATAAATAAACTCTTTAACCACAACAGTATAATTACAAGAAAGATCAGGTTGTATTTTTCTTGTAATTATACTGTTGTGGTTAAAGAGTTTATTTATAAATTATTCAATAAAATTTCTTAATTTCACGGATACTCAGTTTTACACGTTAAAATGCAAAAGTCGTAATGTGCACTTATTATTGCGTGTCACATTTAATAAAATATCCTACGAGGAAAGTATGGTAACGAAACACAATTTGTTAGGTCTAAAGGAATCTAAAAGAAAGGAAATGGAGAGAGACGTTTAGGGAAGGTCCACAGAAAGGCAGAAAAGCAAGCGGTTGTGTCTTGAATTTCCCTTGACAAAAATAAATTGGCTCAAAGGAAGATATCAAGAAGATTTACGGTCCCTGGTATTATGTAATCAAGTATTATTCATATATACACGAAGTCCCGAATTTCGAAAGCTCATATGTGTTTGAGCTTTCATTACTTGCATGTGTTCGTGCAATACGGAGAAATCCCGAATTTGCAAGAACTATGAATCGCATAGAAAAAAAGATCCGCATTGAAAGAGGCCTTTTATATATATAAAAGGAGAAGCAAAACTGTGTGGGTGGAAGGGAGACCTCACTTCGCCGCCGATCTCTTCCGTGAGCGTTCTCTCGTTTCACCTTTTTTTTTTTTTTTTTTTATTGGCACACTCTTCTTCTTGTTTTTGTCCAAAATGTATTGTTCTCTTTGCACCCACACCCTTTCGGAGAGAACGACCGCTTCACACGAGATGTATCTCCTCGCCAACTGTTTTTGAATTAAGACACTCCATCTTTGCCATTTTCAAATAGTACAATTGACATCTCGGCGCGTGTGATTTATTGCCTCTGTCACAGTTAAAAATGCTTTTACGGCAACATCATGTAAGCACACAGATTGTCATTTCGATAGCTGACGCCATTCATCTCTGTCAAGCGAGGGCGCTGTCTCCGCCGGGAGGCTCCCCTTGCTAGACGATGACAAGATCATCTCCACGGCGACAGGGACTGCGTACACAGCGGCGCTCCGATCGAGAGTGAGGGGAGGAGGGGGGGGGGGGAAGAATGAGAGCGACCGATAGGGCTTGTCCAACGATGGTCAACACCATTGCGATGGCCTGTAGCTGAAATGACAGACGACACAACCAAGGCCGGAGTAACCCCCCACTGATGACGACACAAGCGGATAGCACCCTTAAGCCCCTTTGCGAATTTATTTCGTCAATATGTCCCGCGAAGACGGCGCCCTGATAACATGATATGGGGGGATTAATTCTCGACAGGTTAGGAATGATTTTCCAATTCCAAGTCAAAGTGGTTAAAAATTAACCAACACCGATCCAACGGTCGATTGAGCAGTACAGCGAGGGAATGCGGCAAAATGAGCAGGACTGCTAGAGGCAATAACCAAAAAGAGGCCTAAGCGAAATGATATGAATAGTGCATCATTGATGGACGCTAATTAAAAGCATTATTTACCACGAAACTAAACTGCTTAGGCAACGTTAAATTTTTGATAAACGAGCAAGTTGAATGGATCTAAATCCTCTTGTGCTTCGGATGCGCAATAATTTACACTTCTATAATGGGTAATAAACCATATCTCCGAGTTCTAATTAAGAAATATCCTTTTTAAAAACTATCTTAAAAGCAACAAAACATTTCAGGAATTTAGATTAAACAAGGAGAGAAAGCTGGGCGATTCTTATAATACAATTGATCAGCATGGGGTAAAAGAAGAACCTGAGTGAATGCGAAAAGGGACTCGCTGTTGTGATCGTCTTGCTGGACCACGACTGGCCAGAGGTACAAAATCCAGAGTATTCAACAGTTGTAAAATTGATCCACGGTCTTTGCTTAAAAGGGGTAATTGTGGCTCAAAGAAATCAAATCATGAGCGACATCGCCGTCGTTAAAAACGACAGATACGGAGAAAGAGGACTCCACTGTACAACAATTAACAAATGATTTTATTGATGAAAATGATTTTAACCAAGGCTCTTTCTGGCCATATATGGCAATCATGCGCCGGGAACTGATGCGGATCCAAATCAGCGGTCCAAAGATTTACGAAAATTCCCTAGTTTCTGCAAACAACAGAAAAGTTCGTCTACAGAACGTCATGACTGTAGGTTATGTGAAGACCTGAATTTGTCTACGCGTGCAGACTGGAAGGCCGTGTGGTCGTGGGAATCACGATACAAGTTAAGGATATTGATGGGAAAAAACGGTACCAGTGGCCACGAGTATCACGCTTGTCACCTCTACCGACTGGACTACCGCGAACGGATGTAAGATAAAATGGCCCCGGAGAAAAAGGCCCCGGAAAAAAACCATCCAGGATAAAAGGTCTCCGGAGATAACGACCCCGGGCGAAAACGGTTCCTATTGCAAAGTAGTAGAAAACGGTCTCGTATACGAGGGGCGTCCCGTATATGGCAAATTTGAGTATACTGTATGTGTATTTTCGTGTACCAAGGCTCGTACTAATTCAGGATTCGTTAATGCTTACGGGAAATAAAGATAAAACTTAACGAAATGTTAACGCACTAGCAGCATATACTTTCTGTATAATTTCTTATGCAAATTTCGAGTTATCCGTCGCTAAAAAGTTGGTTATTCGGACCGCTACGCTGTAAGCTGACATCTTAAACCCGCTACTCCATAGAGCTCAGGCTTAAGATGTCAGCTTACAGTGTAGCGATCCGGATAACCAACTCTTTTAGTGACGGAAACCAACTCGGAATGTGCATAAAAATTATATTGAAAGTATATGCTGCTAGTATATTAACATTTCGTTAAGTTTTATCTTTATTTTCCGCAAGTATTAACGAATCCTGAATTAAAATGAGCCTTGGTATACTAAAATACACATATACCTATACCCAAATTTGACCTGGGCTTTATTTTCTGTAAATTTCATTGTTTTAAACATCTAAACTTTCATTGTTAGGATGGCAACTATCGCCGTCATGCAAATGCCATGACAACTTAAACAAAATGGCGGACAGCGATGTGTCGACCAAAGTGGAACAACGAATAATCATCAAGTTTCTCCACAACAAAGGTGTGAAATTTATCAGAGACTTCAAATACAGTTTATCGAGTCATGTTTGTCTCGATCATCCCTCTTTGCTTGGTGCCAAAAGTTTGGAGGAGGGCGAGAATCCACTGGCAATGAACCTCATAAGGCAAAGCCGGCAACGGCTGTCAATGACGGCATCATCGCACGAACAAATGAGCTGATAAGGGACAACAGGCAGATTCATGTCCGAGAATTGGCTTCAATGCTCAACATCAACACTGGCAATGTGGAGACCATCATCCACGATAAGCTGAAATTCAACAAGAACTGTGCCAGATGGGTCCCCAAGCAACTCTCCGAGGATCACAAAATCACCCGGGCGGAAATCTGTTCCACGCTGCTGCAGCGATATGACAGAGAAGGTGACAGCTTCTTAAGGCGTGTTGTGACCACCAACGAGACATGGATTCATCACCATATTCCTGAAAGCAAGAGTGCGAGCATGGAGTGGCGACACACTGACTCACCACGATTCAAGAAATCCAAGATGACACCATCGGCAACGAAAGTGTTGGCAACTGTATTCTGGGACATAAGGGTATCATTCATGTCGACTTTCTGGAAGAAAGTCGAACCATAAATGCACCCTACTACTGTGACATTTTGAGTACGTCCCTGAAGGCGGCACTAAGGAAAAAGCGACCAGGGCTCCTTACAGTGGTATTTGTTTTCTGCAAGACAATGCTAGACCACACACAGCCAAACTGACTATGGACACGCTGACGGACTCAAATGGGACATCTTATTCATCCTCCATACAGCCCGGATCTCTCCCCTTGCGACTATTACCTTTTGGACCATTGAAAGAGTTCTTGCGAGGGCAGAGGTTCGGCTTCAATGAGGAACGGAAAAAGGCTGTCCAAACGTAGTTTCGACATCAGCTTGAAGGTTTCTATAGAATCGGTATCCAGATGTTCCCAGAACGCTGGAAAAAATGTATAAAAAAAGCAAAGAGAGTTCTTTGAGAGTTTGTGTTTTATTTACAGTTTCCTGATTTTATAAAAAATAAAGTCCAGGTCAAATTTGAACGCCCCTCCTACATAGCATGAATTCTTTCAATATCTTCCACGAATCTTCCAGCAAATCTATTGAAAATTTGAGCTGAGAATTAATGATACGATACTTAATTGTGAAACAATCATTAAACTATTGTGAAACTATTCATAATCTATAATGCTAAATCAGCTGTGATGATTACTCTTTATTTTTTCAAAAGATATTAAAACAATTCATAGGCCTAAGATGGTCATTTATAATAGAGTAAGCGCAACAAGACGAGGAATTGAAGTGAAAAATATTGAGTCTAGCTATTAATATGACGTAGATAATTTAGGAAGTGACTGGAAAAGTATGTATGTGGAAGTAAGCAAGTGTTTGAGACCATCTTCTCCGGGACTCTTTTTTTTCTGCGGGGCCTTTTTGTCCGGATACCACCGCGGACACGCGATAGTAAGGTTGTCTCTAGGTGATCTAAAGACTGGAGGCTTAATGAATTCGCAGGCACTCGGCACGCAGATCAGGAATTTCTCCTCTTCAAACCATCAGAAAGTTGGATTCGAACCCAGGTGACGGAATTTTTTCATTCCCTTTTTTCCTATTAATATCTTTACTTCATGTTTGGAGAATTAACTCCAGTTTTAATTTAGTACTTTCGTATGAACAGATTGTGTTGTACCGACGGTAGGCAAAAGGTTTGATGGGATCTCCATGAAGCAATGGATCCTGCATGCCTTATCAAAGCAACTCAAGGTTCTGGTAATAGTGTCATGGTATGGAGCTTTTTCTACTGGTATGTAACTGTCCCCTGATATTCATGGAGAGCCAGGTGTGTTGCCGACCAAGTCCATCCTGCAGTGATTCATTTTTATCCTGCATGTGACGTCGCGCATGGTTGGTTCAGCAATGGTTCAGCCAACACGAAGATAACTTCTGTCTTCTGAGCGCATGAGAGCTAAGATCTGAATACTATAGAGAATCTTTGAGACATGATGGAATGTCATATCCAACCGCAACATCCTCTTCCAACAAATCTACAGAGAGCTAAGGGAATGTCTTGTGAACGCTGTCTTCCACGTGCTTCACCACCATGCTGACTCTATACCAACCCGTTGTAATTCGAGCCAAAGAAGGTCCAATAAAATATTAAACAGATGTTTCTAATTCATTGACCAGTGTTAATTTAGAAGAGTTAAACACTTTAAAATTAATTTGTACTCATTCTTGAGTAATTGTAGACAGCAACGGATGATTCTGCTGATTATTCCATGAATTAAAGACATGTTATATAAAATAATGTCTTCTGAACTTAGTTTGTATATTGCATTGAATAAATATATATTATACGTTGTTTACTTAAGAGATGCCAATAAACTTCATTAAATCTTTAAGGGTGTCGAATGGCGTCGAAAAAATGGAAGTTGTCACTATTGTAATTAAATGCATGCACATAAATAAGCACATGATATCGACTTTCTTACTATAAAAAAATTATTTCTAAATTTAAATAAGAAAGTATAGCAGGGAGCAGCAAGCTATAAATTACATTTTCGTGTATAATTAAAGCGAACTCGTTTCACAAAAAAAGGACGCCTAGAGGAGCCTCATCTATATTGAATCTCTTTGGTTTCTGCGCAACTGTGCGCCTGTCTTCTGTCTCTTTCTCTCAGTGTGTGACGTTAGTCTTCCCACTGCAAACAAACATTCGCGGAATTTATGTCACCCGAAGAGATGGTGTTATTGTTTTCTTACTGTCAAGAGAGGAGACAAGGCATTCCCGACCTATATTTCAAGCGTACATCTGTTTGCGTCGTTATCTCCTCGTGAGGGACCCACAGTGTGTGTGTGCGTATACCTCCTGGTGAGTGCGGCGGTTTGGCGAGAGGCCCATGCGCGAATGACGTCAAAATGGGTGGGGCAGGACGTTGAAGGCCATGTTGAGAAATCATCGATGTGACGCTTGTCTTTCTCGACCGTTAATGAAGGCATGATTCTGCTCGCCGTTGTTATTACCGAAATGGACGGCTGGGCCTTTGAAGACGCCGCACTTCGTGTCACCGGCGCCTCCTTTGTCCTCCCCCGCCCGCTAGTTCCGCAGGATTAACCGGGCGTTCGCTTGTCAGGACTAATTAGAGTCAGGATGGCGATAGTCTTGGTTCACCCTTACCTCGTTAAAAGGCTCATCATCTTCGTTATGAGAGAACATTCAATTTAGCTTCCTCCTGCAACGTATGCAGCAGCAGCAGCAGCCTAACGAATTTTAACCAGCGTAAATTAGAGACAACGGCTGATTGTTTGTCGCCAGGGAGCTCTCCTGGAAATGGGAGGGGGGAAATGTTAATAATGATAATAACAATAAAAATAATAATAAAAATAAAAGAAGGTTATGTAGAGAGAGAGGTAGGGAGGGAGGAAGAAATTTCAGGATAGGAATAAAAAAAGAGGAGGTACCATCAGCCCGTGCCACTAAAGTAAATGACGCAGTGAAACGTGGGCATGACTTTCCTTTCGTCTTTGATTGATGGGTGATTCAGCAAAGTAAAAAGAACAAAGGGCTTTTGCCGAAAGACTTTCACCTTTTCATACGGATCAAACGAAAGAAAAGACTAAAAGAAAAAACAATGACATTTATGGGAGTAGGAGTGGAGATGAGATGACATGCGCTATTTTTATCCGCCTTTAATCATGGCCCTTTGATATTAATTATAATAAAAAATAAATAAAAAGAAAGAAGGGGGTCTTAAATCGTTGGGATTTTTCTATATTAGAATGATCCACTGCTAAAGCAAAAAGATAAAACGGCGAATAGCTAATGATGTGAATTTTCTCGTTGAGACGCTGCTGCATAAAGAAAACTTTAAAAAGTCACGCAATTTTTGCCCATTATAATTCCACATTCCTTTATGTCACATAGCATCATGCAATCATTTTTAAAGCCTGAGAAACCGGATGACAGAGAAAATTTTTTTTTTTTTCAGAACAACACCCGAAACCTTCAAGATAATAATGAAAAAAAAAAAAAAGAAATTATCCCAAACAGAAACCGCGATCTAGATAAACAGCAAAATATCGGAAAAGAAAAGACAATAAAATTTAATTTATAGAGTCCTGTTGCTAGAATAATTTATGTAAAGATCTACAGATGTTACTGTATAACCACTGATAATAGAAAAGAAAGAAAAAAAGAGCCGTGACAAAACAAGGAATTTGCGGCGTTGTTTTTGGCACCCACTGCACGCAAGAGAAAAGGAAATTTTCCACTTATCAATAGAAACACATTTTCAAAGACCGTTGCATTACCTTTAGAAATCAAGGAATTTACAACTCTTGACACTATACACACAGTTTTTCAGTTTTTGCCCTTCACTATACAATGCGTGTCAAAGTCCTTGATACAATTTTTTGTAGTCAATTATTCTTTTGATCTGTGGGCCTTCAGTGTGTCCACCTGTATTAATTTAGAATAACTTAAATTTTTTTCCAAAAAATCAAACAAATACAGGCTGATTCATAAGTCCCTCCGGGGTCTTGGAAGTCGCTAGAACAACAACCATACTCAGAGAAGCGAAGATTCTTAAGACATTTTTCAGACAATTTATTTATTTTATTTATTTATTTAAAATGTTTTATACAAAATATCCATCCGGGCCAGTATGGTCTTAGACCGACAGGGTAGGTCCCCGGATTAATACAGAAATAGACAGATAAATACAAACAAACAATTCAGATAAAGGAAAAGAATAGTAGTATATGAAAAAAGTTAACGGCGAGATGGTTAGTAAAGAGAAAGGAAATTGAAAAGAGATTAAGGGTGAGAAAAGGATTCTTTAAGTATACTGGGGGAATTGCGAATTTCTTGCGGAAGTAAAGACCAAAGCTTGGCACCCGCAAATGAAACGCTCCTACATTGATAGTTGCGTTTTGCAAGTGGAGCAATAATCGGGTTCGTAGAGCGAGTGGAGTGTGTTGTGGCCAATAGTTAAATTAGATAAAAAATTTGGAAATGAGGTTACTAGTGTATTAGGAATAGCTTTGTAAATGAATATTGCAAGATTTAGCGTGTAAAGGTGATGTATTGACAAAAGGCCAATTTGGTTAAAGAGGTGAAAGACAGGATCATATTTCCGTTGTATCAATAGTATACAGGGTGTTGCAAATATATACAGGGCAATACTGCTGGGTAGCCTATCCACTCGGCTGCAGGGGCCCGCTCATAACGATATCACTTATAATAAAGGCCTGGGCGCTGAATCATCATACATTGTTACATCATCATCAGAAGGGCAAATTTAGAGCTTGTTATTGGTGGAAATATGATTAACAATGTATGACAATGTATTAATGTATGACGATGTAACATTGTATGACGTTTCAGTACTCAGGCCTTTATTATAAGTAGTATTGTTATGAGCGGGCCCCTGCAGCCGAGCGGATAAGCTACCCAGCAGTACGGCCCTGTTTATTTTGAACCCCCTGTAAGTAAAAATCTTTTTTAGATACGAAGGAGCCGGGTCAAATCGGCAGTTGACGAGAAGCCCCAGAATCGAATTTCAATTTACTATCCGCGATAGTTCAACTGGTTACAGCAGCGAACACCTCAAATTAGGCGAGGTAAAAATTAAAGAGAGAATAGTTATTGTTTTCTAATACGAGAAATTATGCAAGACCCAGAATTTCTCAGCTCATTAAGTGAAACGTAAAAAAAATACGTGGATTGCCTTTAAGTCTGTATGTGTGAACTCTCTAGGAAATTGCAAAGCTGAGGAGATAAAGAGATTGTAAATGAAATGAAAAGATGCCACAATTACATTTGAGCTTCCACAATTCCTTGAAGGAAATAAGTACTGAACACGGTGAACGCTTCCACCACGACTTTTCACTGATGGAAAAGCGGTTAGTTGGAAGATGGAACTGCAGAACCTACTGGTCCTTTGTGAGGGAAGCCTATGAAAATGAATACAAAAGAAATGATTCTAAAAATTTTTTTGAGTCTTAGATTTGTTTTCAAAATTTGAAAATTATCCATTTTTTCAGAAATAGAAATAAGAACAACGGCCGCAAAAAACAAGGAATTTGTGGCGTTGTTTATTGGCATCCAGTGAATGCAAGAGAAAAAGAAAAATTTCCATTTATCTATAAGAAATGTATTTTCCTTAAGCACTGCATTTGCATTCAGAAATAGAAATCAAGGCAGTTACAACAGTTTCCTCTTGACAATGTCACATCCAATTACTGTTTAGACTTCTCAACCAGTTTTCTTCGTCCAACCGAAGGAGCAAACGATTCCTCCTTGCCGCCTTTGATTTGAAACTGAAAAATTAAGTTGTTTTGATTGTAATAGAATCAACATGATTTTTTTCCCCATAAAACAAGTAACAAACGTGAATTTTTTGCCCCTGAATTCAAACGTGGAATTTAGATTTTTATGAGATTATTATTCATCTAATGATTCTGGTTATGTACGAGTGCTACCTAAAATATTCGAGGACTTGAATATTCCGCCCAAACCAAAAACAGTACGAGATTTTGCCGCTAGATGCCGCTTAGCTGCTGCTCTGCCAAGTTTCGTAATCATAGGCGCATTTCTTTGTGAATTATTGCTGTTTGTGTTGCAACGTGTTCTTGTGCTTCTGCGAATTTCCAAATTATTCGGCCTGGTCAACAGGAAGTATTACTGCGAGGTTTTAAAGAGACTGAGAGAAAATTTCGCGCAAATGGCCCGAGTTGTGGAAGAACAAAGACTGGTTGCTCCACCATAACAACGCGACCGCACACTCCTTTCTCGTTCTGAAGAAATTCCTGGCAAAAAACATGGCAACGGTTCCCACACCCTCCCTACTCTCCTGATATAGCCCCCTGCGACTTCTCCCTCTTCCCTAAGATGAAAGGGCGACGTTTTGACTCCATTGAAGATATCCAAGGGAATCGCAACTGGTCCCTAATATTCTATAGCCTTCGGACTTCCAGGAGTGCTTCCAAAAATGGGAAAATCGCTAGGATCGTTGCATACGTGCCAGTTGTGACAAGTTTGAAGGTTACAACGGAAATTAGGGTTTAAGGTACGTTCTCCACTTTTTTAAAAAAAATTCTCGGGAATTTTGGGTAGCACCTCGTATAAAATTTCAAAGGTGGTACCCGTTTTATAGAATGGCAGAAAAATGCACACAGCGTCGCTTCTTCTAGTGTGTTCTTTGTTCTTTGAGGTGGTTATCCGAATATAAAAATCTTTCGCATAAGTGTTCGCTATCCGAACTGTTCGTTAACCGATCACCCACTGTTTCCGCTTTAATGCAGTAAAGTCTGTGCTTAACCGCTACTTTAATGCAGTAAAGACCACCTGAGATTAACCGCTACTTTTGCTTAATTCCACAGAAAGTTACATGGGAAATCTGTTAGCGTAACGACTACCTGTCTAATGCGGCCAGCGACCGGCATTTTCGATCCCTGTGTACCTAAATCTATATTAAAAATCCTATGTATAACGACCACTTACGCAGCCAATCGGGTCCTAACGTAACTGCCACTTACATTGCTACACTGTAATCAACCCGTCAGAGTCAAGAGATACAAAATGCAAACACTGGTTCTTTTAGCCTATTGATACCATTTACTGTGCCAGGCCTGCTAACAATTTACTGGGGAAGCAAATGTTGATCTAAAATCACTGAGGGTGTTTTCATAAAGTCCGACCGGTCGAAAACCATGTCTAAAAATAACGAGTGCTTCTCTTATTGTGTGCGACCGGTCGCGCACAGCGAAACTGCACACCAAGGCTGGTCTCTATCTGGTCGAGTGGAATCAAAATAGCGGATGAAATTCAAGAAATTCAACCCTTTAGCTGTCTGCATAATGAAATGTTTTTAATCGTAATTGCCGAGTTCTAATGAAGAAGTTTCAGTTTCGAATAATCATCATAAAAAGCTGTCTAAAAACATAAACGGACAGAATCGCCCGCTTGGGAACGGTTCAACTTTACCATGTGACCTGTTGGCGACCGTAGGGCTTTACCCTGGATGTGCTCGGAAAAAAATATTATGATTTAATTTTCACTAGGAAGACAAGAAAGTGCAAACAAAATAACTTAGAAGATTTTATAAAGAAATTAACATATCTGTTTTTAATTAATCTGTTGATTTGTAATTTTTTTAGATTGATCCCGTGGGTGGTCGTTATAAGCAGGTTTTACTGTGTTCTAATTTAAAGAAAACTACAATTGTGAGTACAATAAGTATTTGGCATATAGGTGACATATATCCTGTCATTTAAATAAACCTTTGGCCTCTCGTGCAAGCGATAAAAGAAATAAATAAATAAAAAAAATTGTTGTTCATCCCTCCATTGATTTTTCTCCCATGAAGTGGAATTATGTAATGAATCTATTTGAGAAGCAAATGCCCCGCTTTTTCTCGTTTCCCACTTTTAATATCCTTAAGTGTCATGAAAAAGAAAAGCGACTTGATTGTAAGTGCGAGTGAACCAATCAATTATCAGGATAATTCGTTTCTATAAATTGCTCACACCATTTCTGATGAAAGCACAGGTTGGGCGATCCATCCATCATGGCCTCCCGAGTTCCACGAGCAGAGCGCCATTTTCGCCACCTGGTGGTGAAACGTGACACCTACAAACTGTTATTAAATCCATAAGTTAAGAGAAAGAAAGACTGGCTGGGGCATCGCGTGTGTGCCTGCTGACAGAGGCTCCAAAGGCCTCCTCACCCCACCCTCCCGAGCCCCTCCGTTTTGAACCCACCCAGTTTTAATCCTCTCTCTATCGCTACGGCGCTCTTTTTTCCCCTTTCCCCTCAGTCTCCTTCTTCCCACCCACATGTGCACGAGCTATTTTTGCCAACTGTGCTCCCGTGCGCCCCCTGTTCATTTCAATTAACATAAAATAAACGAGGGAAAACATCTCGAACCTCGCTACCCCCAGACAAGCAAAAATTTCCCTTCCTCGCCTTGTGTGTGTCCCCAAGTTCTTATGGGGGTCTTAAGGAACCTTTATTTCTTCGCCATTTGTTCGTCTGTCATTTAACTGGCAACAAATGGAAATGAAAGGTTCTCGACTTAACGACGAAAGTAAGACGGGGGGGGGGGGGGGAAAAAACCCCCAAATCCCAAAGAAAAAAAAAGTAGGGGTGGGGATGGGGGAAACAAAAAAGATCCTAGGATTTCACTCTGAAAAATAGGTAAACATTCTTGACTTCGTGGAACCCAATGGAACTTCGCGAACCGCCAACAAGCGTAACGAATTCCTATGCAAACAGTATGTCATCCTAAATAGGAAGAAAAATATGCGTAAAACTGGTTATTACTAAAAGACCTAATGGTATCTTTTTTTTTTGAAGAGACATCCTAGGAATGCTTTACTTTGATATGATTATACTAAGGACATGTTGATCGCGGTATATCAAGCCACTATCAGGATACAAAGCAAGGCTTAGGATGTTTCTAAAGAAATTAGAAACATCTGTTTAACATTTTATTGGATCCCATTTGATCAGATCCAATTACACCATTTATGCCTCTAAGGTTTTGAAGTACTTGTAAGTCAATACGTTCATCCAGATTCCCTTTTTTCTCGTAGATTTGTTGGAAGAGGATCTTGTTGTCCGAAACATTCTGTATTGAGGTCTGGGCCTCAGGACGCCAATGAAAATCATCTTCCTGCTCGCTAAACCACTTCTAAATCCTCCAAATAGAGTTGTCGTCCATGAAAAATCCTTTGCATGCAAGAAAAAATGCAGCATTTTTCGGCAACAATGTGTAGTTAAGTTAGTCCACAGAATGCATCTGAACTTCCATGAATATCAGAGGACCAGTTCCATACGAGCACCGGAAGCTTCATACCACGATACCACCATCAGATCTTGATTTGTCTTAATAATTTGGATTCTGGATCCATTTCTTTATAGAGCTCCCACCAAACCCTCTGTTTACCGTCGCTACAAAACAACGTATATCGTGATTCGTCAGACCACATAATCTTCTTCCAATCTTCAAGTATCCAGTCACCACTGTAGTCCAGTCGCCACTATAGTCCAGTCACCACTGTATTCCAGTAATCCAATGGATTAATGCAGACATCAGGTCTTTTCATATAGGTACGCCAATGGTCCCGCTTCAATTCCCGGTGCTGGATTCTGCCAGATATGGATCAGGAAAAGCCTTGGTTAAAATCATTCGTCACTTGTTGCACAGTTTCTCAGTTTGCTCATGACTATTGCCTTTGATTAGGTTACTCTTTTTAAACAAAGACTGGGTCATATTCCTAGCGGTTGAGCACTTTAGATATGGGACCTTTCGATTATCCAGGCAGCTAGATGAGCACCAACAATTAGTCCATTTTCGACGTCCTCCTTTTTCTCTGATTAAATTTGCCCAACTCCCTCCTAAATAAGTATGAAAATGATTAAATGCTTGAATCGCATGAAAATGCAGAAACGGAAAAGTGTATGTGGAATGGTAATCCTTGCTACATGGACATTCAATGAGTATGGAGAGTGTTCAGCGAATGCTACATACACGCCTAATTGATATGTGCCGACCGTCAAATTTTGTAGGCGGTAGCATTATTACTGTAGGTGGGGCTTATCTCTAAAATAAAACCATTTATATGAATGCCAAAGTTACAAGAGCTAGAATAATTGCGAGTACTTAATCCATTATTTTTCATTTAATTTATTATGATGGTATGCTAATTGAAGTTAGTTACTTTGAAGTTTAAAATTGCTACTGAAATAGAATTAAGGAAATTGAGGTATGTGGTATAGGGAATACTCCGCGAAATTCAAAATCCATTAAAATCAAATTCGTTAAATGGCAATTGTATGAAGAGGGAAAATTTCAGTTGATACCTTTATTTAATTGAATTGTATATTTAATCGGGTTGTACATTTCAAAGGAATGCGATTTAGTTGTAAGCGTTGTAGATAATGTGGTAATGAATTATTGATAATTATAGATTCGGATATGCAACAAAATTTTAATAAAATTGGAACGCGTTTCGGTCTTTGACCTTATCGGCGATTACAGAAATGAAACAACAGGTGTAAAATAAGCTTAGGTCTTTCGCTGACCAGCCGAATGGATGTGTATTATTATTCTAACAGCCTTAAGACGGGCTCTTACAATGATAAGTCTGGCTTGATGGCAATTCATACAGTACAAAAATGAGAAAAAACACTTTAACAGCAGAAGAGGATATTTCCATGATGAATGTGCAAAGCATACATTTGTACCAACTGTTAGTTGGTGTCCCTGGTTGATAACGAAAGTGTCCAAAGTTGGGCAAGGAGGCATAATCCAATTCCTTGTTACAGAAGGGAATGGTCCCACTGCTTTTCATCAGCACTGGTAGAGGTGTTCTGTCCTTACACCCTTAGCCTTGCAAAGAAATTTCAGGAAGGAAAATTCAAGATGTACAATGGTTTGGGGTATAGGATAAAATGGTTCCGGAGAAAAAGGCACCGGAGAAGACTCTCCCGGATAAAAGGTCCCCGGAGATAACTACCCCGGCGAAAACGGTCCCTGCTGGAAAGGAGAAGAAAACGATCTCATGAATTCTCTGAATATTTTCCAGAAATCTATAAAAACTTCTTCCATGATTTTGAATCTTAAAATAACCAGAATAAATTGTAACATAACATGAAAATGTAAAGAAATTGACGGAGCATATAAATTAGTAAGCGCACCAAGACGAGGAATTGAAGTGCAAAATATTCGGTCCAGCTATTAATATGGCGTAGATAATTTAAGTATTCTGGAGAACTTCTAAGTATGTGGAAGTAGGCAAATGATTGGGACCATTTTATCCAAATGCAAGGAATTAGAGGGGGACCATCTGGTGTATATGGTTAAATGGTTTATAGGTATGTAAAGGAGTGAAATTCGATATGCAGATTCCTCCAGGCAAGATCTACATTATTGTAAAATTTGTCCCAAATTGTCCAAATGAGGTCGGAGTTGTGGGGTAGCAGTCCCACGGCCTTTAGAACTATTAATATATTCAAATCAATAATATTGGAGGTACGCAGGGGTGGGGGATGAAGGGGCTGTAGCCTCCCCCCTCCCCGAAATTAAACACCTTGCCAACTAATTCTGTTGCTTGGTGGGTCCTCTCTCCGCTAGCAGAATTTGTCCCCCCCCCCCCCGAAATAAAATGCAAGTATGGCCCTGATTCAAATACAACATATGTCATGTGATGAGTCATTCGATCGGAAATGATAAGAAACGTAAGAAGATAGAGCACTTTTACATTTTCTAAATATTACATTCATTCGAGAAAAACAATTTTTTGATTAAAAATAGAAGTGGGGGTTATTAAATTAATAAACTCGGGGCTTCCTATACTCTTCTCGGAGTGGGGAGTGTCAATTTCTTGTTGTTTTCTTGTATTTTTATCTCTTCTCTTCTGTTGGTACATGTTTTATTTTGTGAATTAATGTTAATTTTTTTTTTTATAAGAGCCCCGTCTTAAGACTGGCGGGATGATGTTGCACAATTAATGTATTAAAATTTTCTTGCATACTCGAACATATGTCCTTTCTTGGATTTCGCAACATGGAGCACTTTTTAATATATTAAGTTTAATTTTTATATTTTAATATTAATTATATAATTTAATTTGTTAAAATTTGCTGTCATTTAGCTAAACTATGGCAAGTGATTCGTTTTAAGAAACAACTGGTGCTTTTATAGGTTATTTTTGTGGCTTCAAAGGTGTACATGTAGTTTCTTATTATTTGAATTAAAGATAGAAAACAGTAAGTGTTAATTCGTGGACTATATAAAAAGAAGTGGAAAGGCTGATTTTATTGTTTAAAGAATTTGTTCCCCTCTGTTTAGTGATTTCACGTGGTTTTTTTTTTCTATGATCGGCGCCTTTTTCTTTTCCTTTCCCTTTTCGCAAATGCATACAGCAATTACAAACGAAGTAACTGATTCCATTAAGAGATAGAGGGAAGAAGGGAAAGAAAAGAGACCCCGGCTAAATTTTCTCGGCTGCTTATTCTGGTTGTCAACATTACTCAGGCGGAGGGTCGTGGTCTTTAACTTTTCTCTTTGACGAGTGATCAGCGTAATGATGACAAATGAGCGCAGTTGTCCAGGTGGTTCCCATTTAGGGCCGAGTGCATTTGCTTGCCACTCGCACTTTCTCTCTTTCCCTTTTTCTTCGTTCTTTATCTTCTGTTTTCGTTTCTATTCGTCCTTCAGTGGCGCCATCTGTTTGCACTTACCAAGAAGAAGGAGAAGAAGAAGAAAATTAAAGAGCAAAAGCTTGCAACAAAAAAAAAGAAAGAAAATATAAAGTTCGAACAGAAGAAGACCAAGAAGGTTTTGTTCGCATTTCAAACTGTGCAAAGGGTTATTTATAAGTCACGACAAATATTTTCTGCTGACAGTTTGGAGGAAAAAAAAAAACTTTTCCAAGAGAATGCCGCATTCATCTGTTGCACGCACTCTCTTTTCTTGTCCGTCAGTTTAAATCCGCAAAGTGAAGAGCGGCGCAGTTGGTAAATATAAAACTGTCAGAAATTTTTGTTTCTATTTAAGAAGCGAGAAGAATTTCAAGGCGGGGTGGGTGTTAAACTGGAAAGAAGAAGTTGTCGCGAAAATGAACGTTTTGAGGGGGCGGTGATAAGGAGGACGGGGTTCGAGTTTCTTCGCCGGAAAAAGTATTGCCACTAGGTGACGTGGCACGACAAGTTCTGATGTCATCATGTTAATTTCGTTTTGCCGGCTGTAAATTTTTATGTCAAACGATGACAAACGGTTTTAATTTATTGGGGGTCCCAACAGCTGCACGCGTTGCCTTTCGTATCACCCTCGACGATGGAAGGAGAAAAGTTGTCGCCACCAGCATCGACGGAACTGCGCATGCCCAACAGAGCCGCTATGGCGGTTCCTTGGAAAGAGAGAGAGAGAGAGAGAGAGAGAGAGAGAGAAAGAATAGAATCGGAGCGAAAGAGAGAGAGAAAAACAAATAAAAAAGGAAGGGGGAGGAGACGTGGAAAAAGTTTACCCCCCGCCATCTTCCCCCGTCGTTATTGCGTCATCAATCGTCAACCGGAAGTCAAAACAGATCGTTTTGGCGGAAATTTGCGCGCGCAGCAACAGATAAGCGATAAGAAGAAATTGTCTCCCAAGAAAATTGTCGCCTACCTTCGTTTATTAATTAGGAAAGGAAGAGTTATTCTCCCCCACCACCAATTCCATTGTGTTCTCGGCATAATTGTAATGGGAACCGAGACGCTTTACATGGTAAAAGCGGTGCGCACTTTATTTTCATTTATTTAAATTCGTCGCTGTTGTAAAAAGGAATTTTTCAATATTGATTAAAAGATTTGAATTTTTTTTGTGTTAATTCGCACAATTTTTAAAAACTATTTTAAAGCTTACAAAAAATCGATTAGTCCTTACAAAATTATTTTTAGGCAACTCTTTCATAAATTTCTAAAGATACTTAGAAAAATTGTAAAGTGAACACGAAACCATATCCAATCGACTACTCGTCCGAGAGGAATGAAAAATAAAACCCGGATCATGTGGAAACACCCGCTTCCACACATCAAGAAGATTAAACTTGCTGTTAGTTATAAATTCCCGGAGAAGAAAACTCATCCGAAAATCAGTATCCTCTTGCATCAAAAGACGGAAATTTTGTTTTTAAATATGAATGAATATAACCTAACCGAACCTAAGAATTGGTCTTGTTTTGTTAATTTGTTAGATTTTTGAACGCATCAACTTAATCTTTTGCATCCTTCTGCATATAGTTACATTTCTTACACTTGCATCAGAAACTGGTCATTTTTTTAGTACATACGCCTATTTATCAGTCATACTGTTAAGACAATATTCCCAGGTAATGAACACTATATGTCCAGAAAAGACTGTATTCGTTTATTTAGTTCATGGAATGATCACTACAGTTCCCTGTTGTTGTTTTGTCGGCTGGGAGAAAAGCACCACTATTTTTTTTTTGTGTCCGACCCAAAGCGCCGCCCCCCCCCCCCGCCTATGAATTTTTTTCTGTCTGGACCAAAAAAAAAAAAAAGAAACTGGCATGTGGAGAGGTCAGTAGTGTATGGTGGATGCTCTAAGATCTCCCATTTGAAGTGTTCCATGTTAACCATGGCTTTATTCTCGACGTGTGCTTATGCCGCCAAAAACCGAATGACTGTGGTTGTTCCTGCCTTGGACGCTTCCATCTTGCACACTTCGAGCGATCGCTGCATCTAGGCCGAAAATAATGGTGCTGCTTCCAATTGTTTCGCGCGCCCTTCTATCCGGCTTTTGCTAGCCGTGTTCCTACTCTGTGTGTGCCCTCTTCATCAGCGGAAATTCCTGCAGCGGTTTTTCAGGTAGAAATAAAAAAACGAATACATTGTTGTAGCCTGAGCTCGGCCAGGCTTCCGATCGTTTCATTTGAGTGATCCTCGTATTCATTACTTTTGAGTTTTCATCTTATGGTTTAGATAGGTGGAATTTCCGATCTGTGACCTGGGTGTTGGTCATAGGTCTCCCAATTTGATACCTAGTAGCCTATATCCCTAATGGAACAATATTAGAATGTTAGAATAAACTATACACAGATGATATTGGAATATTTTAAGTTTATTCTAGCCAACGCGTTTCGATGTTACATCTTCGCGGGCAAACTTATAAATGAGAAGGCAAAGATGGCGTAGATGCTAAGTTCGCCCTGATTGGCTACTGCCCTTGCTTGCTGTAGTGTACGACGGCAAAAGTAGAGCTCGATTCTATCGTGTTTTCTCCCCGATTTCAGCGCTCGCATGAATCGTCAGGTGACCAGATTAAAAGTTCGACTTATCAGGAATTCGACTTTAGCGCTTTTGGCTTAGCTCTCGAATTCTACTGCCGGTTTCGAAAGCAAAATGTATAAAAAATACGGATCCAGGAATTATTTGCTACAAATGTGTTTATTATTAAAAAAAAAAATTACAGCAATCATTTTTTAAAATATTGTGAAATTTGTCTGCTTCATATTATTTATTACATGCTTATCAACTAAATATTTTGAAAATATTTTCTTAAATATGTCAATCAGTACTTTTGGGCAGCAGTGTCCATTGGCTTAGACGTAAATGGAAAGTTGCTCATATAAGCGGAGTGGCTATTATAAAGCAAGCCTTTGCCTGTTGAAACTTTCGGACGGAAATTCGAGGAAAAAAGTGACTTCTCTTTAAAGTTTCGAACGTACAAGTGTCGTGAAATGAAAAATAAATGGTCAAAAGTCTGTCCAAGCATTTTATAAACCGGAAGTAGAAGTCTGGAGCCATGACAAAACAGCTTTGGAGTCGATTTCGCGTTACAGCGGATCGCGTTCGACTGGGTATGTGCTGTACTAAGCACATAGCAAATAAAATATTGAAAATAAAATACTGTATACGGAATATATTCGAAAATTTTAAAAATTTTTGTTCGATTTAAAGTGGATTGGTATAAAATTTTCACTAATTAGTGCTTTAGGAGGATGGGACCTAGAGTTTAGTTCGACTTATGAGAGTTCGAATTAGACGGATTAACGTCTTAAGCGAATACTGCTTTAGTAGTCTTTAGGATATTTGTAAACGGCCTCGTTATAACATTATCCGTGGTGGTCCTATTACTTCTGCGACCTCGCCGTAACAATAACCAGTTGGATACTTCTGGTTCTTGGTTCGAATTCAGGTCGCGGAATTTTTCCTTTCGTTTTTCAATCTCAACAGGAGCCTCCGTTTTTGACGGGCGCGAAGGCGTATAATAAAATTGAATTTATTATTTATTTACACATTTATACAGAATAAAAAGTAATCTTTATTAACGGGTGTAAATTTGAAGATCGGTTTTGGGGACACACCTGACGAATGACTTGAATTTTGTTATGAATGTTCATGACTTAGAGCATATATCAATCGTCAAAGAGAAGATAATACCCGCATTTTTTATTCCCTTTTATTATGTTTGAACAAGAAGTAAAAAAAACTCAATAAAATACTTCCTGTACATAAATAACTGTCTCTTGGTTTTAAAAATGCGCAAAGATTGTTACTTTTTTCCACACTAAATTTTTTTCGTTACTTTATTACAACAACACCGACCTTATCCATCATTACGTGGCTCTTTGTTATGACCGGAACGAAAGAACATAAAGACCACAAGATGCTATTAAGACTAACGTGTTAAAGTGGTGTTATATGAAAAAAAAGAGAGAGCTTTTTGGATTATTGCTAAGGAACGTGCAGCAGCAGAAATAAAGAATGAAGGACTGACTTATTTGAAAAAGCCTAACGAATTTTTTTTATCTTAGTGGAGGAACCGTCATCGCCAGTTTCTTCACCCTCTCGTTAGGAGTCCATCTGTTCTTAGCTAATGCTCACTTTTCACTCAAGGGGGAGTTCTTCTGTCAACGTGTTGATGATGTTGTTGAAGCGCTGATCCATCAAGATCACTTGGATCCTCCCTCGCTTCCTATCCGTTTCTACATATACACCCTCTTAAGTTTGTGTTTTCGTTCATTAAAAAACCCATTTGAGCGATAACGAGAGGTTCCTTTTTTGTCGTCTTTTTATTTTTTGGTAAGCTTTAAAACACGTGATTAAGTGATATAAAAAGAGGAAAACGATACGTATAGCAAAACAAATCGGTATAACATGGTTCATGGCGGGTTGTCGTTGTGCGCGCATCTTTCTACCCTCGGCGTTCCATCTCCACCTGCAGCCTCCGTTTCGCTTTCTTTAACAACGTATTAAAAGAAAAAGGTGGGGGTTTTAAGGGAAAAAAGAGGAGGCAGGAGCGGGGGGTAAGTTACAACCCGCCCTCGCTTTTCTGATGCGTCGATGGAGTACTTTTGTCGTCGCTCGCTCGCTCGCCTTTGCTCATCTGCGTACAAGAAGACTGGGGGACCGTGAAGGAGGGGTAAGGGTTGGCCGTAAGGAGCCACGGGGCTCGAGGGGAGCGAGTCGACTGTCAGCAGGACCCCGTATTTTATGCTTAGGGAGCCATTTGCCGCGGCTGCAGCCCATCGCCGACCGCATTTTTCCCGCCATAAATAAGAGGTAAAGGTCTCTTTAATTAGTTGAGACGAATTCTTAGCAATCCGACGCAGGCCTCGCTGCGGTGGCAGACCCCCGGTCCTTCTTGGCGCCTATAATTACATACTCGCTACAATGTGTAATGTCAGGCTGCTCGCCCTTTTATGGAGGGATATAAATTACGCCCCCATTTAACGCAACTGTCCGGAGGTCCCTATTTCCGTAAGATTTATGATCGCCGCTGAATATTAAAAATTGGGTTTGAGGAGACGACGCTTTTTCCTCCAGCCTAATTTCTCCTTGGCTTGGGCGTAATTGGTTGTGCGCATGCGTGAGTGCCGCCATCGCCGCACAACCACCAACGACGTCGCCCTCAACTCGAGCGCTTTTGCACCCATCATGTCACGACGAACGTTCTGCAAACCATCTTCTAGAATTCTAAAGACCCAGAGAGATGGTAGTGGTGAAAAAGCCCTTTAGACGCCATCAACAATTTCGCCTTATTTATTCTCATTAATTAGCATTTCAAATTAGAAACTTGTTTAGTTCTATGTGGATGTTAACTTTTTGTTTAATTTAAAAAAAAAAACAAAAAAACTTTCCATAGATAGTCTTTAAGGACCTTTTATTTTTTTTGGTTAAATTATTAACACTGTTGACCTATTACTCGATAAATTAAGAAAAAAAAATCATAATTATGATTTCAAGAAATGCCATTGCTCTTCATGGATATAGAAGGAAAGAAAAACAAGATACACACAAAAAAAGCTCAGGGACACGAAATAGACACAGATTGATACAAACCTTGAAAAAAACTAACGTTTCGGATTCGATTTTCTTTAGTCAAAGCAAAAAATACAGTGAGACAACCCATAAATCAGGGTAATGAATCAAACTAAATCAATGTAAGCTTTTTCAATCCAATATAAACCAAATCATATCGCATTTTTTTTAAATAAAAGAAGAATAAAAAAAACCTATTTATGCAAAACATTTGTTGGACTTTGGACACCCTGCATCTAACTTACAAGAAATTATGACTGTTCTCTATTCTGCCGTAGAACCTTTAAAATTGATTTACTCGAAAACTTGAAATATTCCAGGCTATTTATTGAACACTCCAACAACTATTAAAGGCATGACCAATTTTGTTGTATTCTTAATTTTATATTTTCTATGTGATTTATTATAATCCACCCTTGATTTATTATATTGAGGTATTTATACAGATTATTCAACAATTTTCATTATCGTTTAAAAGCGATCTTAAATAGTTCTTTGTTGAAATCTGAATCTATGATGCGTTCGCAAAAAAAAAGTTTGGATTTTTGAAATTCTGAATTCGGATTTTTAAAGATCATGAAAAATTAGAATGAGAATTTCTCCAAGATCGACCCTTTATCTCTTAAAGAATCATCCAAAATGGGGATCTAAATATTAAAATATTGAGTGAGCCTTTCTATATACCAGGACAGTTTAGTCAAAGTTATGTTAACGCTAATTAATTATTCCTTATGAAACGTGTACCCGAACTTTTTTGTGAAAGGTACTGTTGCTCTCTGGTTTTTGTGTGTTTAATAGATGGCGAACTTGAACCTGTAAGTTCATCCTACATATATGATGTATATTTTGCGAATAAATGATTCTAACCATTTAACATGATTTTGAATAACCCTATAGTTTGATCCCAGTTTGGGAAAATCCTTAAGAGACAGAGGGTCTTTAAGACATTCCTATTCTACTTTTTGATAAGTCAGAATTTCAAAAAACAGACAAGACAGACTCACAGGTTTCTGTAATAATCTAGACTACTATTTTGTTCTCTTAATGCAAGCTCGCCAGCTCTTTATTATTGTTTATCAGACTTAAATTTTTTTTCTAATTTGTACATATGTTTAATAATTTGTTATATGGTAAATAAAATAAGAAATATATCTTAAACCTTTCACTCACTTTGTTTACAGCCTCCTATTGTTAATTTCGTCTTTGCCAACAACTAATATCTATTTTAACTTCAAATGTACAACACTCATAATATGTAATAACATGAAATGTAATCTGTATCCATTCCTTCTTCATTCGCCTTGAAAAGGCCAGGTGCATATGAATAAAAACGATTGGTAACTGGTGTAATTAGAAATGTATTGCAAAGCATTAATATGCTGCATATCTAATCGCAATACAAGGGTCTTAATGCATAGATTAAACTAAATCAACCCAACGTAAAATCCCTTCAAAACACTCTGCAGCCGAATTTAAAGACAGGGGGGGGGGGGGACACAATGGTATTAAGTACTTTAATTACTTTTGTGTACTCTGTAAGAGAATAAATACAACAACAGAAAATCAAAGATAAAAGTAAACTAAATAAATTAAAATGAGCAGTTGAAGGTATGTTGAAAGTTTAGATAGTACAATTTTAACTGATGATTAAAATGACGACAAAGAAATAGTTTGTTTGCGAAGTAAAAATTAACGTAGTCATTATAATTAACAAGGGGGAGGGGGGCATATTCCAGTATTTTATGGAGTTATAAAGGAAATGTTTGGGAAAAAAGTATGATATGCAGGACAGTACGATATTTAGGATTAATACATAGGCAGTCACGTATAAAATAAGCAGTATACTCACTATGTCGTATTGCATTGGCAAATATATCAGAGCGTCTAATTGTTTCCAGAGTCAAGAACCAAAGGTAGTAATTGAAGCATTAGCTTTCGCAGATACGGATCTTTAGCTATGGTGCTATAGAAACCCATGTGAATTGATACATATCCCGGTATGAAAGGTATAATAGAATTTTTTAGCACATATTAATCACTTTTTGTACTATATTATTTCCAGGCTTAATTTGCTATTCTATGAGTGCTAAATTTGCAGGGGTTTTTTTGATTAGCTATTTTAACTTCAATTTATAAGCAATTGTTTCATATGAAAATGTTGTCGTCAGGCAAGCCGTCATTTGTACATATTCGAACGCTTCTGTTTATGGTTTCAGAGTAATTTATTTTATTATTAATAAATTAAAAAAAAATTGCGTTTAAAATGCAAAATGATTTTCATGATTTCTTCACTGAAACAGCTTTTTGAGATGACGCAGTTCCTTTAAAAACATCTACTCTTGCTGACAAATTACCCACAAATTTTGTTTCAAAAGAAAGATAAGGGGGTAGGATTCAGAATTTTTATTTCCTGTTTGTTTTGAAATAAACACTGTGATGCAGATTGCAAATATGTATGCGTTTGGTGCGAAAAAAGAGAGAGGAGGGAGTAGTATATTTTATGTTAGGTATTTAGTGTAAGGAGAGAGAGAGAGAGAGAGAAAGAAAGAAAGAAAAAATCCCATTGGCGTCTAAATTTCAACACAACATTTTCGTGTGTGTTTTCTTGTCTCCCTTCTGCAGACGGAAGTAAATTCTCCTAATTACAGATCTGCCACAAACATTGTAATTTCCTACGGCCCGTCAATCTTGTCAGTATTAATCACCTCAATTAATCGGTCGCTTCAGGCACTGCATCCATCACCTGAGTCGTTCATTTCACTCCCTCTCTTCTCGTTGTGCCTACCCGCCTCTTTTATCCCGTTTCCAATCGTTTTCTCTTTCCCTTTTCTGCGGCTTTTCTACCCCACCCAAACGTCTCCCCGTGTTTAATATCATTTATTTCTTAAGAAGTCGAACAGAATATCGTCTTTCTTCGGTTGTATATTATTATTTTCCGTCGATGTTTTTCGTGACTGATGATGAATCGAGGAAGAAGGGGTGGCTTGATGATGATGATGATGATGAAGAGCCACGGAACAGATGGAGGAAAAATTATGCTACAGATGATCGGATAAGAGAAGGGAAAAAAGATGATGAATGAAGATGAACGGTAGAGAAAAAGGGAAAAAAGAGAAGGGGGTCGGGAAAGACAAGAAGGAGATAGAGATTGAAAATGGGAAGAAAGAGGAGAAAAGTTAGTTAGACCGCGAGCCTCTCTCTCTCATATTTTTTTTTATCTTCGTTATTATTATTATTACTGTTGTTGTTGTTGATGGGTCGGTGGAGTGAATGACGCCGCTGACTTTGTTGTTGGTTGGCGAGCAGGTGGACGCGAGCGAATAATCAAATGACATTCGAGGGAGTGGCGTGCTTCATGTTAAGAAAAGGGAGGGGGGGGGGAGGGAAAAAAGTGAATGCGGCAAGCTCATGTTGACATTTTCATAAATCATCGCGGCTCATAAAAAGTGATTTATCTCCGGAAAATGCAATGTCACGAGAGAGCAGCAGGAGTTATTCCCGTCATAAATATGCGAATCGAAAAGTCTCCGTTGCAAGGAGTCGGTTGAGCCGCCCGTTATCTTCGGCGTCTTTTCGCTCTTAAGTCTCCATTCTAACGGAGCTGGAAAAAAATAAAAGAAAATAAAAGAGCTGATCGGCCAGCGACGGAGAATAATAATAATAATAATAATAATAATAATAATAATAATAATAATAAATAATAAATAAATAAATAAATAAATAAAGAACGAATCTCCAGACAGTATCAAAAATACGGTAGACTTCCTGGGAAATTGCTCTTCACTATCTCAGAATTTTGTTATTATTTTAATCATCATTAGAGTAAGCTTTAATTATCATATTATTATTACAATTTGTAAGAGGTGAACAAAATAAAGGTTACTTACTTATATACAGTGTGTCCTTAAAAGTTTTGTACATACAAGCATTTAAAATTTTTGTACATAATAATAATCACCGTCAGCTAATAATCAGAATAACCGCAGTGTTCAGCATATAGATTAGCTAAACGGCGTGAGAGAGAGTCAATAACATGCTAGAACATGTCCACACCACACTGTAATGCGTTCGACAGTTGCTGAAGGTTGAGCTGTGGAGGATCTATGGAGAGAACATCTCAAAGGTGCTTGAGACTGGATTTAGTTCTGGGGAATTAAGGAACCAGGAAAGTTCTTGGAAATCTTTGACGTATTCCTCGTGCCATTCCTGGACAATTCTGGCCATATGACATGCCGCATTGGCATGCTATTCACCACAGGGAAAACAGTCAATATGATATATGTACCGATCCGCAACCATGGATAAATGTACACGTATTTCAGTGTTATAAATGTACCATAACCCAGTGCCAAGAAAGCATACTTAAACCAAAACAACAGTTCCACCACGATCAACAATGGTTGCAAGATGGTTCTTTTGAAGATTTGCGCCGAATTCCACAGCGTTCATCCACTCGATGGAGCAAAGTCTGTGACTCATCTAAGAAGGCAATGCATTGCCAATCACAAGATGTCCAATTCCTGTACTGCAATGTAACTTTTAATCATTACTGTCGATGTACTTATGTCAGAATGGGTGAAGTGACTATCCGCCTGCTTTGGAGCTCTAAACGCAAAAAGGTTTTCATCCAGGCATTAGCCTGCGTTTACCTGTATCTCATCTGAAGAGTGATCAATGATTTTTGTTTTGGGAAGTCATACTATATACTGCGCTTTCTCTATGGTAGACGCCATCTTTTATTCTGTCGATAACAGTGTCTTCTGTGAGCAATTTCTGTAATAAATGAAAGATCAGTTAAACCTGCTGGAGTTTCTTTTTAACATGCTCAAAATACATGATTAGCTGACGGTGATTATTATTATGTGCATTATTTGTGTGCATCATCATTCTTTGTTACTTCCACATAGGTGACCATTAACATGACTGAAAGCAATATATCAACTGCAGTAAGATCCATTCCCAGATAAATTTGCACTGTTAGTTATTGGAACGCTTTATTTATCAACTATATTTATTTATTTTTTTAGCGCTCATAAGGGCAACGCTGGGTGCCTCTGCTAGTTATAAATAAGAGTTGGTAACTTCCAGTGGGTAATTCATTTACAGTAACTAACTAAATTATTTCTTAATGAACTACTGTATACGTAAAACCTTAGAAGGGGGTTCATTTTTGATTAATTATATCACTACTGAAAAACAGACTGATGTTAAAGGGTGGACTTTGAAACCCTTAACTCCCAACCTTACCTGTATCGATGGATTCGAGTTCATATCATTAAAGAAAAAGATACATACACGTGACAAAACCCAGATATCTCTAATTTATTTTGGTTTATAATCTGAGCAATAAAACGATAATGCCAAACAAAACAAGTACTTCTTGACTACAAGGGAAAAAGTAATAAATTTGATAAATTGTTTTTTTATGGTAAAAATGTAAATTCTATATTAACAACTTCCTTTTTGATCTTACGCATTGACGTTGATCTGTTGATTTTAATCTGGCAGTGCTTTGACTGTTCTTTGGGTCGTGAGCTTGAACCGTAAACGGGAGGGGAAACCGTGACCAGGTCCTTTAAACGAAGGAAATTTTCTCTGGAAGTCGAGAAATTTTTCGATGGTGGAAACTGCAAGGGCAAAACGAGGAGACCACCCATTTCGAATGGGACCTGGTGTTCTTTCCTTCGTCTCCTCCCTCGTCTCTCCCCATTGCTTCCATATGCGACCCCCCAAGATAAAAGTTCCTGATTGGCAATGCATTTTTCAAGTAGAATAAATGAAGAAGGAAAGCGTAGAGATGAGACCACGAGATATCCAAAGCCAAAGAGAGAGACTTTTGTTTAAGCAAAATCCAATTAGCATATTTGACAAATAAATCAAAATACAGAGTGGATAAAAATTCTAATTAAAATAAGAGAAAAGCGCTTTTAATAAACATAAATCTCTCTCGCTCTCTCTGAGAAGAATGTGATTCGTGAGTCGCAAAAGAATGGCGTGACCTCTTTCGTGACCTCCTAAAACATATTGGAACGATATTCAAAGTGGAGAATGAATATGAAACAATCGATTTTGAATGCGTGACTCCTTCGTCCTCTGCCTTAATTTGTATGGCACTCATTGTGTCTCCGTTTTGTTCTCCACTTTAACATAATTTGTTGAACTTTATCTGTAAACCAAAACAGGATCACCGGAAAAAAAAAATTATGGTGGCCATTTTGGAAGGAAAATGTATGCAGAAGATAAGTTGCAAACAAGTAGAGGTTAAGTTAATATATTAGAGAATAAATTATAAGATATTCATAAATCCGAGTTACTTCGCTGTTTTCTTTTCTATGCCCATACAACCCAATATCTAACGAATGTCGGGATAATGTTGAATGATGTCATATTCAAATTCAAAATGTAATGTCCCCAGGATATCCAAAACTTCCACTAGAGCCTGGCACGTGACGAGAGAGATGGACATATTCCAGTTAACGAGTCCGTCTGGTTGCGGGTTCGAATCTCTCCAGAGATATGGATGTTTATGATTGTTCCAGATTGAGATAAGACAGTAATGAGAAACGTCCTGCACTGAAATAAAAAAAAATTATGCTAGCCAAATCTTCCCATTGAAATATATAGACAGGTTTAGAGAGGGTCTCGATTATTGTTTCACAAATTTGGAACGGGTTGACTAAATTTTATGTGTAATGGCGTGCGTATAGAGTACAAGTGACCTAGATGTTGACGTGACTAAATAGCTACCGACGGATTTCCATTGGTTAAAGAGAAACGGGACACCTGGATGTCCGGAAAAGATCTAGCAGATATCTCTAGATATTTTTGATGACTCATTTTAGATTAATTCCCGTTTTAAAGTAGAGGACTTAAAAACGGGATTTTTTTCCACGAACTATAAATTAAAATAAACGAAACTTTATTGAATGCTTTGTTTGTGAAAAATTTCTGATTTAATTATTCTTGAGCACGTGTTTTTCCGTCTCTCTCTTTGTTGTCTTAAAACTCTGTTAAAATAAATTTTGACAGTCGTTTTTGTACAACAATTTCTTATCTTTATTGTTTCCCTTATTAAAAGAAATAATAATCATATCGACAAAACAAACTCTGACGTCACAAATTGCTCCACGCAAACAAAACTCCATAGACATGCAAGAAAAATTAATTTATTTAATTTTTGTTGTGGGAAAAACCTGAAATTGGAATGAAAACACCCTAGCATCCCCTTCACAGCCAGAAGTTTCCTCAAAAAGAGGTGGTTCCGGGTATCTCTTATAGAGGCCGAGTCTATAAAGGGACAGACAGACAGAATTTGGACTTTAGCAATAGTGGATTGGATAGCTCCTGAAAAAAACCATATGAAGAGAGGGATAAGATAAAAAATAATTTTTTCTTTATCCTTTACGCCAGAGACCAACTCCTGGCCACTCATAGATGTCATTGCCAAATGATAATTTGGATTTCTGTTTTTCTACTTTGTTTTGGAATCATCGGCTCTACTCAATACAACACAGTTACCTCCAAGGAATATCCAATAGATAAGCAATATCCGGGATGGGTTATCTAAAGTTCCTAGATATATTCCATTTCCCTTTATCCAATGGAAATCTATAGATACGAGGGGATATCAGAAAGTAGCGCCATTTATTTTTTAATGGAGGAAATATAGTCGCGGTGTGAAAGTTAACATAGCCAAAAAGAAAACTGGATACATGCATAGACATTGCATAACAGAAATTGTTCCTGCGCACGCGCACTAATTGCTACCAGTCAAATAACAAATGGCCGCCGTTATCACATCGTCTATAGTGGAATAACAGCGAGTTGTTATAAGATTGCTTTTCGCAAAAGGTTAAAAACCCGCTGAAATTCATGAGGAAATGGTAGAAGTTTATTGTGCCGACTGTCTATTCCAATGTGTGCATATGGTGTAAGGAAGGAAGAGATAGCCTTGCCAATAAACAACGTTCTGGGGGGCCTACGTCAGCATTTACTATTTATATATATTTTTTTTAATTTATTATTATTATTATTAAATTTTGCAATATATTAAAAATAAACACATGAAAACGCTTAGAATTAATACAGTAAAAATTCATAATGTAAATTCGAAAAAAATTTTTAAAATGCTCACAATGGATGGATCTCTCCAAGTATGCCACAGCTAGCCTAAATAATTTCTTAGTTACATAATCTTACCTTAGATGTACACTTGATGTTACAATTCCCACTCTGCTCTCGATGTCTTGAAGCAAAACTTGGCCATTCATCACTTTGTGTAGCCTAGCGGTCGCCGATTCGTCTATTGACATGCTTACCATTTGCTCAATACAGCACAGAGCTAAAAGACTGCTTCCTCTGTCGTCTTTCCACTCTTTCTCAATAGTCTGCTCACTCTCCATTATCTCCAGTTCATGATCATTTTTAAAGATTTTCAAGAAATTTTAAGTACTAAGAACTCTCAATTCTAAGAAAAGCCTGAATAATGCCGGAATTCTATGCATTGTTACAAATTGAAACTTATCTATATTGCACAAACTTTGCCTTGCATTGTTGGTCATGAGATATATATTGTTGGTCCGTGCAGAGTGTTTGTGATTTGTGTGTTGATACCATTGTTGATAAGCACTGTTGCACAAACTTTGCCTTGCATTGTTTGTCATGAGATATTTTTCATTAATATGCCTTGCCATAACCATGAATATTGATTTTTTTATCAATTATTATTATTTTTTCCTCATGCTTTGAAGGTCAAGTATGTAAAATTTCATCAAAATCGGAATAAAACTGTAGATTTGTTTAAGAAACAAAGCCACAAACAAACATCCTTCTGCATATATATAGAAGATAGATGCAGCCACCAAATGTGTCATATGTCTCTGTGTATGCAACTTTATGAAATCTGTCCAAATATTCTGGTGTTACTCTTAAGATTTATGGTGTGCTGGTTTTCAACATGGTTGCAAAAGGACAGAGAATTCATAAAAAACATGCCACAAAAATTTACTCCTCCCATCTGGTTCCTGTTTCCACTGTTTCCATCTGTTCTTAATTTTGATGCTGTGCCTATTTAATGCAAATATGACCATAAACAAGACGACGAGAGCCATCATGAGTGCTGCCTACCAGGGATGAGAATGTCACTCTTGGGTTTTAATTGTTGCTCCTTTTGTCTCTTTCGCTTTTTGTCTTTCTCTCTCAGTATGTGCGTGTGTCTTTGTGTGTGCGTGTGTGTTCCGTCTTTCATCTGCTCTTCCGTCTTCTCTGGTCGCTCTCGTTCATCTCTTCCAGATGGGCGTTAATTTGGTCTCGTTGGGTTCTCGTCCGTCAGCAGACAGCGGAACCTTGGATGGAAGGGAGCGGGGAGTGAGTGGCAAAACAAGGGAGGGATCCCGTCACCTACAGCACGTGACATACAACGCTCACCTTTGCTTCCTCTCATTAATCACGCCCGCGCCGCTTCCGGCCCCATTCATCAAGCGCTTTTTAATCTTATTGCGCGCTGGGTTCTTGTGGAGCCGCGGAACCGTTTGAAGTTCCCGCTGTTATTGGCAGTAGAACGCTGCGACTCTCGCACCCTCCCCTCAACCTTTTTCTTTTCTTTACATTTCTGCTGACGATGAAAATTTCTACCCTAATCTGCATTCATTTTTTTTTCTTTCTCTTTTCCTTTGTTTAAGAGGGAGTCTATATAAATGAGTTCTTTGCTTTAATTTCTAATCTGCTCATTTCTTATGAAACGATTGTTTATCATTCAGTTTGTAAGAGTAATTTTAATAGCGCTTTCTGCCTAATGGATGGATATTCTTTGATTTATATTCCTTCGTCTGCAGATTCAGTAGTGCATATCAGGAATTATAAAATGGATCTGGCTGTTGCTTTAACCTCATGAAAATTTTCTAGGCCATAAAATTTCTGATTAATCATGGGTAAACCCTCTTAGTCATTTGAACAGAAAAATTTTCGTAATATGGAAAATTTTGGCTCTTCCATCGCAATAGTAAATCATAAGAATGAGAGACGGGGAAATGGTCATCTGTGGATTTCTTATGGAATATGGTAATTAGATTGGACACACACAACCGATTTTGCATCAGATTTGACTCAAATGCGCGAAATTAACATCAGTAGAAAAGAATTGTCATGGAAAGGAAAACGAGAACAGAAGTAGATTTATTTTTCGTTGAAATAAAAACATTAAAAATACACTGAGTGGTCATTTTATTATGACCACATCCTCATTACTTCGTTTGGCTAGGTCCTGCCTTTAATACTGCGTCGATTCTTCTTAGAATATATTCCATGATATGTTGATAGGTGGTTTGCGGAATCCTAGACCATGCTTGACGAATAGCACTTTCCAGTTGTGAGAGATTTAATGCTTGTGGCTCCACTTTTTCAACTACACATACACACACTGGCCAATGAATTAGAAATCCGTGATGAATTACTGTACTGATATGTAAAGCGGAGTCACAGGTCAGAAACGATTGTGGTATGCAAATGAATGCAATCATGTGAGGTACATGCTCATTCCAAGCTGCAGGTACAGGTTGGGAACAAACTGCAGCTGCTCAAGTTGAGCAAAATGGGGAAAACGGCAGACCTGTCTGAGTTCCAAAAAGGAGTTATTGTGGGAGCCCGTCTAGCTGGAGCTGCGATTTCCAGGACAGTACAACTGACCGGTATCTCAAAAGGTCAGGTCTCCAAGGTGTTCAATGTGTGGAAACGGAATCCACAAGAATTGTCGAAACGGCAGAATCGTGGATCAAAAACAATCAACGCAGACAGGGACCGACGTCGTCTGAGACGGATTGTGCGGCAAAACCGAAGGTCGGAGGTGGAGCAACTGACGGCAGACTTCAATGAAGGATCATCGCAACCCATCTCCTCGAGAACAATGCGCCGAGAGTTGAAGCGAATAGGGATAGGAAGTCGCATGCCAGTGAGGAAGCCCCTGGTGTCAGTAACAAACCGGAAAGTTCGCCTGCAGTGGTGTAAAGAACGGTGTGACTGGACAGTAGACGACTGGAAAAAGGTGATGTGGTCGGACGAGTCACGTTACACATTGTTTTGCACCGATGGCCGGCAGAGAATTTGGCGGCAGCCCCATGAAGCGATGGACCCCTCATGTGTTGTGAACACAGTTCAAGCTGCGGGAGGAGGTGTCATGGTATAGGCCATGTTTTGTTGTTATGGCAAGGGTCCCCTGATATTCCTTGACAGTCGGGTGAAAGCCAAAGACTACCTGAACATTGTTGCAGATCAAGTCCATCCTGCAGTGGTGCATTTGTACCCAAATGGTGACGGGTTCTTCATGGACGACAATGCTACTGTCCATCGAGCAAGAATTGTTCAGGAGTGGTTTTCTGAACATGACACCGAGTTGCAATATCTGCCGTAGCCAGCGCAAAGTCCGGATTTGAATCCGATCGAGTATGTTTGGGACATGTTGGAAAGAGAAATTCGTCGAAGGCATCCGCTTCCGTCTACTCTGCAGGACCTGAAGGTCTCTCTGACGAATTGCAACACCTTGTAGAGTCCATGCCAAACCGCGTATGTTCTGTAATTACAGCCAAAGGAGGGCCAATACCATATTGAACGAAGGTTTCTAATTCATTGGTCGGTGTGTGTATATCTTACAAATGCTCAATGAGATTCAGTCTGCAGATTGTGGGGGCCACCTAAGCTAAATAAACTTTCCTTCATTTTCCTGAAACAAATTCTGAACAACATTAGCACTACCAAGTCTGTAAATATGAAACCGGAATTTGCCCATAGCTGGCCCTAGCTGTCAATGTAATTACCGTCAAACCGGGTCGTTGGCGCCATTTTCTGACATCTGACAAAGATTTTCAACTCACAACAATATAAATTTCATACAACAGCATAGTTTGTAATAGCGTTGAACATGCCGAATTCTGTGCTTGGAAACTACGATTTGCGGACAGCATTGATTTTCTTTTACCATTTGAAGAAAACTGCTGCAGAATCGCATCGGTGAGCATGCTCTTGGTAAATCACAGTGCTTTGAGTGTTTTTTTTTAAATTCAAAAGTGGCGATTCTAACGGGAGAAACTATGCTCTATGTTTGGCGGGATCAGAAGGGTGCGATCAGTTATGAGCTGCTGAATCCTCGCGAAACCGTTAATACTGAACGCTATCGACAACAAATGACCGATTTGAATCAAGCTTTGCGTGAAAAACGACCAAAATATCAAAAAATCAACATAAAGTGATTTTTCTTCATGATAATGCACCTTCACGCGCAGCTAAACTGGTCAAGGAAACGATTGAGGCGTTTATTAGAGAAATACTCGTACTTTCGCATGCGGCTTACTCACCAGACTTGGCTCCGTCCGATTACTACTTATTTGCATCGATTAGATACGCACCTGCTGAGTAACGCTCCACTTCTTACGAAAATGTACGAAAATGGCTTGATGACTGGTTTGCCTCAAAAGAGCAACAGTTTTTTGGTGTGGCATCCACAAATTGTCAGACAGGTGGGAAAAATGTATAGACAGCGATGGGCAATACTTCGAATAAAGTATTTTTTATCATTTTCATACAATAAACGTGTATTTTCTATACAAACATTCCGGTTTCATATTTATATATCTGGTATAGCAGGGCGCTATGACAGGATGAACCATCAACATGGCAGTATGAACTTGATCAGCAAAGATATTTAGATATGTTCTGCGATTCGGAAATCATTTGGGAGGCTCCTTGATTAAAATGTGCTGCTGTAATTTGCTCCACTGTTGCCCTTCTATTGTCTTTTACACTTCTGGACACTCTACGCTCAGAAAGAGCATTCACTAGTCAGTGATGTCCACAAGTTACATGTTGAAGCCCAGTTAGCTGAAAGTCCAATCTTTAAACACTTTAACATCTGCTGCTCTTGAACATTTCCACGAATGCGGCGGCTTCGCTGATACTCACTCCGTGACTCCGAGCTAATAGAATATCCCACGTTCAAAGTCTGTCAAATCGCGTTGTTTACCCTTTTCACTTTCACAAAGAAATCAGTTCTACTACTGTCGTAAGCACTAATCTTTCCTTTTTTATACAGGATGAATCAGTCAATTACGTACGATTCTAATGGTTTATTACTCAGGAACTAATAAACATAGGAATGTCATATAGATCTTACAATACACTTCGAATTTCACTCCTCATGAACAACATGCTCCATTCATCTGTACAATACGACGAAGCCTGAGGGTGAAGTGTTGCAGCACTGAGCCTCGCATCTCATTGTCAAGATCTCTACAAGATTTGGTGATTGCCAGACGGACCTGAAATCGTACGTAATTTACTGAATCACCCTGTACAATTTTCCCCTCTAGCAATAAGAGCATGAAATAATAACTAATTTATAAATAGCGAAAAATAGCAAAGAAAATTCCACGGCCTGGATTCGAACCAGGGACCTCTGGGTATACGCCCCAACGCTCTAACCACTAAGCTACCGCGGACATGGAAGCTGACGCTATCAAACATGCCCTATGAGCATAGGTTAAAGCTGGCTCCTTGTTCGCAAGCCAGGACTATCTTTACTTTATCCATGTCCGCGGTAGCTCGAATCCAGGCCGTGGAATTTTCTTTGCTATTTTTCGCTATTTATTAATTAATATCGGAGGTATTGGCGTGAAAAAATCCTCCAATGACCATTTTGCAATTATTCTTTGAATAATAACTAATTTGCTTAAACTGTCAGATGGTCATAATAAGGGGAAGTCAGATGAAACCAGATCACCACACATAAATCTCATGGCGCCCAAGTTGGTAACACTGGGGTTTGATGACGGTACTGACAGCTGTTGGGCACTGTAACACGCTGCATAATGTTTTTTTACCATAGTTTGCCCTTAGCTAATAAGACAGTTAACAGACTGATTAACTTGAGATCAAACAGTCGCTGGTTACTTGAGACCATACTAATATCTAATAGGGATTATCCTGAATATTTTGCTGAAATACAGTACTGCATCTTTCAAGAAGCTTTATGTCGAAACTTGACTTTGTTATTTCTAGAAATTTGTTAGTTATGACTTTATTATTTTATAAGTTGCGTAATACTCCTCATAAGTTTCCTTACAGAGTGATTTGGAAATGTTGAAACGGACATTAAAAATCCAGGACGCTTTTGTTTGGCTTTTAAGTTTTGGTTACACTCTGTTTGTGCATCTTTTTCGTTTCGCTTAACTTCCATTGCAACACAAATAACGGTAAATTCTTAGCAGATGTTGAAAGTTTTGGGAAATTTTTGTCGCTGACATTTACAACTTTTATCTGTGTGTTCTTGGAAAACATAAAATGTCCAATGCTTTGGTTGAAATCAAGGAGATGTCCACGCAGAGCGCGATGTATTTGAAGAACGTAACTGATATGTTTGTGGTTTGAAAGTTCCTGAATTGGTCAACAGATGGATATCTTATTATGCGATTTAATATTTATTCAGATGTTTGTTAACGGGGACATGTTTTCTAAACATTTTGCTGCGTTTACTCCATCCATTCGTGGTGTCTGGGGATTTTGAAACAGGATGCTCGTCACGGAATTTAATTTGTCTGGGCAGTTAAGCATGAATTGCCATGACAAAAAGAATTCTGTAAACGTGCGAAAAATTCAACAAATAAATTGGGCACCTATAAAATTCTCTTCTTTGTAAGGATTTGCGTTAAATATTTGTGCCTTGAAAATTGCATTCTCGAGAATATCGCCTTCCGGAGAAGGCGCGCATCGAATTTTGCCATAAAGGGGAAGCGTGGATTTAGGAATTTACACAGGGCAGTCAGATACGATGATCTGATAGCTGAATTCGTTTCGGCATGTTATGGTGACATTCTCTACATAAAATTTATAAATTTACTAGGGCAGATACCTAGCTGTGCTCGGGTTGGCTGAATATAGCAAAGCCAGGTTGTTCAGGGTAAATTTTTGAATAACTAAATTAAGGCTTCTGTGCCAAAAATATGAATTCATTATCAATATACATGTACAACCTCTGACAATTAAGTTCGGTGAATGACGTCATAGTGCTAACGGTCTTAAGAGTGCGCTACCGTCGTATTCTTCCCCGGACAGGTCGAAACATGTTTAAACAAATTTGAGAGAATCAGTGCTGCGAGTGTATTTATCGTGTTTAAACAGGACATTGAAAAGTCAAGGTGTAGTGCGCGCGGTCAAAACCCAATATGGATCAGCGAACGAAAGAGACTCATGAAATGGTAACAACACTTTACAAAGAAAGTGCTATCACTTTGAATTGTGTTTATGAGTGGTTTAAACGGTTCCGATGAGGCCCGAACACCGTGGAAGACGTTCCCCGAAGTGGCCGAACATCCAACGTAATGATACGACCCAACTGAAGGCTATCCCTAAAAACGACTACGCCAGGAGTTTCCAGGACTTGTACAGTTCCCAGAAGTGCATTACTATCGACGGGGATTACTTTGAAGGATAGTAACTGCTGTTTCATGTAAGCCAGCAATCCACTCGCAATATGACATCATTCACCGAACTTTATTGTCACAGGTTGTACATTTAAAAGCTAATATTCAGCTAGTTTATCTTCCATACTCTATGGTACACAGTATTATTTTAGATCCGCCAAGGGCATAGATGAAAAAATTATCTGGGGAAAGTACGGATTCTCCAAATTGACACCTTGCACTTTATTGATCGACATAGCAAACGCAAGCTGAACGGGGAATGGATCATTTGAAAGAAAATGGAATATCATTCTTTTCGATCGGAATGCGAGGAATCAACACATCAATATTTCTTGCGCAGCCAGTGAGGATAGTAATTTAATTATGTGGTCGTGCATATTCTTCACATACATTCTATTACCATTCTTTTCACATACAAGCTTTCGCCGATCAATATTGCATAATAGAATGATAGGAGAGCACCTTTGAGTTCAGACAATACAATGTTGAGGCAATCTTGAAAATTAAGAAACTTGATTGGAAATTTTGTCGCATCATCATTTTCAAGGTTATTATCCACGTTGCTTGTTCCAGGAAGCTGTTCCATAATTTGTTAGTTAATTATTCATTTTTTTGGAGCAAGTATTGTCCTTTCGCAAAACCATTGGAAGTATTAAAGTTATTGGCAAATTTTGTAATATTTGTTCAGTGTTTTAAAATACCGTACCATCTTTTAGCTGGTCTGGATTTTGAACCAGTGCACAAACATTTGACGGAAAAAAATCTTTGCATGTCGGTGATTTTGGAAACAGTGCTCTCATGTTTGTTTTGGGTTTCAAAATTGACTCATGACGCCAAAGTGTAGATTTTTTAATGAAAGCCTTATATTCATTTTAATAATATTGGCAATAAAAATTAAGAAGTAATTAAATACCTTTCTTGGGCTATGTTAAAGCATCATGCAAAGTTCGACGCCCCTATGTTTGTAGAGTTTATCACGAACATAAGCACAGATTAGACAGACAGTCAAACAGATATACGAGACCTGTCTGGAAAGTATCCGGATTGAGGCTACAAAAAAATACGGTTCGAACTCACATAAATGTTTAGTCACCTTCAAAATAAGCGCCGTCTGCAGCAACGCATTTAGCCCAGTGCTGCTGTCATTGGTCGAAACAAGTACGGAATGCCTCCTTTGCGATGGCCAAGAGCTCCGCCGTCGCATTTTGTGTTGTCACGTCCACATCCTCAAATCTCCCTGCTTTGAGCGCTTTCTTGATCATAACATCTTTGCCGAATCCTTGTTTTAGCAATTCACAACACTCCGTTGCGGTTTTACCGACAATAAAACAAAATTTGATGCAATGTCGTTGCTCAATGTTTTCTGTCTTTTTCACCACGTGACGAGAAAAGAGAAACGTTCTGCTTTAGCGTGTTTCAACAATTGCACGCGGCACTCTTACAGCTGCACATTCATTACATCATCAGCAGAAATGTCGTCATACGCGAAATGAGGCTAACGAGAAAGATAGGCTCCGGCACTGAAAAGTCTCCTGACCGAGATAGGTCTATTAACAATGTAACTTTCATTGTTTCCATTTTGTATTTTAACAATCAGTATTTTTTTCCTTTGTTGGAAACAATGAAGGTTGGATTGTTAGTCTCGATCCGGATAGGAAAAAGATGCAGCGAGTTCTACTTTTTTTTGTAGCCTCAATCCAGATATTTTGCAGACAGGCCTAGTATAGAGACACAGCTTGACTTTAAGCTCACAGTATACGGATACAATAGACAAGATCCAGTTCTGGGAATATTTCCTTTCGATTTTCATTTGAAATGCATTTTCTAATTTCAGCTCCCCCCCCCCCTTGGTATATTTCACTGTTATAATAAAGCGAATTTATACCTCCACCATAAATAATAGAGCAATACAACTTACGAAATATTTTATAATATGAAGGATGTTCAAATTTGACGTGGAATTTTTTTTATAAATCTTACAGCTGATGAAGTTAGTTAATATGGCATATGAGTTAGGTGTATGAGTAGTAGGAATGAAGGGATTGCTTGGTTGCCATAATAACCTGTGTTATTATAAAATAAGATGGCGTCTTACAATGTTTTTACTTCAGTAGAAATCGCATTATCATAAAATTTTTGTGTAAAGAAGGTGTGAAAGAGCCTGAAAATTCTCGGAGGCTTCAAGAATTGGCGACCGTGATTTGGTATGCCATGTGCGTTATTTAAGGATTTCTTGGAAGAAGGCCTTACAATTAACGCTGCTTACTATAACAATCTCTTATGAATTCTGAAATCAGCTCTAAGGAAGAAGCGTTCAGGTCTTTTATTCAAAGTTGTTTGATTTCTTAACAACATTACTCGTCCAAGCAAATATGACTGAACTGGGACTTTCTCCCCAATCCTCCTTACATAAGGAGTTCAAAAAGAAACGAGCCGGAGGCCTAGGAACAGAAACCAATACCTGTATGTTAGAAGTATTCGCCCTGGCTGTTTGTTGAGGTACTTGTCCCACTGCGATACAAGGCGGTGAATGGCTGTCTCGTAAAATTCCCGGGGCTGCGTTGTGAACCAGTTCCGCACGTACTGCTTGTCGTCGTCGTCCGAGGTGAATCGTTTGCCCCTCAGAGCCTTTTTAGGGGAACAAAAATGGCGTAATTCCAGGGGGAGAGGTCTGGACTGTATAGAGGGTGCATCATCGGCTAACGACACCCGTCCTTCCTTGAACCGCTTGTGCCACGCCTTGACCCTTGCAAGGGACATGCAGTGTTCACCGTACACAAGTGACATTTTTCGATGAATGTCCGTTCCCCCTACTCCTTCCGCTGTCAGAAAACGAACAACACCTCTTTGCTCTTCTTTTGACGCTTCCATTTAACTTATTCACTGCGTATACAACGCGAATGACCGTTGTAAAGATTGACGCTTGTTTTTGCTTCCTTTATATAGTCACGTGACTTCCACCGTCACCCTCTGGCGGCGGGTTGTGAACTTCCGCGTTCTTGTCGAACCACTCTTTGTTACACACCAACGATATCACCATTCTGTCACCGGTTTGCACATTCCAGACTACGGCTCGTTTCTTTTTGAACGCTCCTTATATTCCTGATTTTGTCGCCCTGTGACTATCGTCTGTTTGGGCCACTTAAAGAACACTTAAGAAGCAAGAAATTCATGTCAAATGATGAAGTATAAAATGCAGTCGCTCGACAGATTTCTTCGATACTGGAATACGAAAGCTTCCAGAATGCTAGGAAAACGAGGGAGGGTACGTCGAAAAGTAACTGTATTATTATTATTAGTTTGCTGTGTTACTTGAACGATTTGTGAAATAAAAAGTCCAATTTGAACATCCCTCATAAATGACTAACTAGAAGTCGTATGTTAACTAATTGCGTTTTCACGGTTTTACTGTTGTGGTGATAGTTCTTGGAAAAGTTTTAACCAATTTCTTACTTCTTTTTTTTCTGTTGCAGAAGCATTCAAAGCATGTACGAATCAACTTCATTGCTTCATGGAGCTATCTTTTGAATTGAGAAGAGCGGCAAAATAATTTCCCTCCACTTTCTGGGAGAAGTAATCCATTTGTTTTTCCCAAAAGGTAACAATTTCATTTCTTTGTTCTCTGAACCTGTGCTTTTGGGGGCTTAGTTTCATTTTATTTCATTGTACAGAAATTTCATATGCGCGCTGTCTCCCCCTCCATTAACTCGAGTTAACCAGCTGAAAACATGTTTGCATCGATTAGACTTTTCAATTTCGCTTCTTCCTTTTCCTTTCCTCCCCCCCCCCCCCCATCCCGGTTACCTCGGTTTCCTTAAAATAATATTTCAAGGTGGCACTGACTATGATGTTGTATATATTTTATGAGCGTATGAGTCTGTGTACGAGTGTGTGACCTGAACTCGTGAAATGTAAGGGCTCGGGGCATCACTGGGCGGAAGGCGTTGAAATGTTGAAGGAATTACGTTCATTGGTCGGTGCCAGTGTGGAAAACCAACTTCATCAGAGAGAGCGCCTCGTTCCTAATGAGGTTGAGTTAAGGCTTCGTGAATTATTAAGCGCAAGGCAATCAGCACCTGAGCCGCCGACGCTGCCGCCGCCGCCGCCGCCACCGACGGAATAACGATGGCGCTCAGGTGCCGCCGGGGGCAGTCGGGCCTCCAACCGGCAAAAGAGAGAGGCGCGCACGTAAGATTCCGCCTGTTACCGATCAAATTGCAATGACATGGAATTGTGCGCGTTCTAATGATGTCATCGCACGTAAATTTAAAACCCATCTACTCCCAACAAAAGCGCCAATAAAATTTTCCTTTATCATTTTGCTGCTAAACTTCGTCTCTCTTTTTCTCTCTGCAGCGCGCATTTCGCCGCGCCCCAGCCAATTTTCTCGAGAACATTCACAGTCCACGTTTACTTACTGAATTTTAAGGAACCAGAAATTGTTTCTGGCATTTTAATAAACATGGGCATATCTCGTGGCATGACCAATGAAATAATGTGGCTTGTTCTCGTTTAATTTTACAATTTCATATGGAGAACTCCAATTCAACGATTTACCTCAGTAATGACTGTTGTTGTTGTTGTTGTTATTGTTGCCAAGATCGAGAGAGCTGCTAAACTCGAGAATGGAATTATTGTTATCAATTGTTAGCTACAGAGAAGTCATGCAATTTTCTTTGGTCTTGTTATTAAGATAGTTTGGAGACAACAATTGGAAGAATCAACTGCACTTATGCAGAGTTTACAGATAAGATCTGTACCTTCGAACATTGGTGTGACTATTCAGCATTTCAGAGTATGATAATATGGTAAATTAAGTTATACAATCCTCTAAAATGCATTAGTCGTATGAAGTCGCCGGTCATAGCTACAAACTGTTTCTATAAGGTTCTTTGGCTCGAAATGCACTTGTTGGCCAGTTTATAAGGTCTTGCTCCTTTGTTTACTTGCAGAATTTCTTGGATTCTTCTGGGCATTGCTCGTATAAGGCGCCTGAAACTTTCCATATTGCCTCCTATATGTCGGACCATCAGTTTCAATTCGCCTCAAAGATGTTCGATTAAAGACAAAGTTGCGACTCCTTTGCCTCATGTACAGACCTTACATCGGGTTTGTTCGAAAAGCACCAGTGGGTATCCGAATGCCGAATGCAGATTACAGATCCAGTATTCCGTTGCATTGCTAGCTGGTGAATAGTGGTACGTTGGTTGTCTTTAGCCTCGACATTCTTCGTTTATTCCAGTCATCTAAGCCTATGAATGTTTGCAATGTGCTTTTGGATGGTAGTTTTTCCTTGATAACACCATTTCTAGAAAAATCTTGAGATACTAGTCTACGCAGAGTCTAAAAGGATTACTCTTTCATCTATAATGGTACCTACTTTTTTAGAGCGCATTGATCAAGGTCTAGTAGGTCTTTTGTCTTCTCGATGATGCATTCGAATTGAGGTGAAGATTAGATATCCATTGCCCCCCCCCCCTATATTCCATTTGAGATCATCTGAGAGCACTGCACATCCTGGGTCGGGATTCCTAATAAACTTGGCAGATGTGTGTGAGAATTCATTTCCATTTCCTTAATTTCCTTTTTTGGATAAAAAATATGAATTTCGGGCCAGTTTGAATCGTACTCTTCATCAAATTTCATCCTGGCATTAGGCTTAAAATTAAGTCGATGAGGGAAAACTTTTGTACGTTACGTGTTGGGAGAAGTCTTTGAGGGGTTTGAGGAGCATGCTTTTAATCCGTTCAAAATTTGTTGGTCGAAATATTAAGATATTATTAATCTTCCTTTACAGTTCCTTTACACCTACATAACGTTAATCTATTTTTCTTTTCTTGGTTTGAACGAGTTGGTGGTCTGCTTTATTGCAATAATTCGTTTGATGGCTAAGAGTCGGTTGCGAAATCGGTGGAGCAGAGGGCGGCGGACGGGTGTCGGTGGATTGAATCCCCCGCCACTAATTCTCTTCAGTGGTCTTCAACCATGGTTCTGTGGCAGACCACTGTCAACGCATTTTGATTTCTCTTTCATGGGAATTGTGGTTTTATTCACGTTTAATTAGGAAGCTTATCAGCTTAATTTGTTGATGCGACGTATTGACAAGAAGCGGAACCTCTTGTGAAATTTTGATTCGTTTTAAATATATTTTCAAAAAGATGTGAACTCGATACTTGGTATGCAATTAAATTAATATTTTAGACTTACAAAAGTGGGATCTTTTTACTGTTCCCATAAGGAAAGTTCGCGAATGAATAAGGAAAACTTTAAGTGTTCACTTTAAACATTACATTCATTCCTTTAAAAGGGAACGGCAAAATTAGTGTAGAATGGTTTTCAGTGTTTAAATTTGGAAATCCTGTAGATTTGGGTATTTAAATTTAAATAGGGTTTTGTGTCAAATCAAAGTCTGAAAGATTTAAAATAGCCAACAAAAAGAAAAGTACTGGGATCGCACCAGGGACCACGAGTATCCGTCTCAATCCCAGGTCACGGAAATCTTCCTTTCGCTTATAACTATGCAGCGAGAAGAAAAATTAAATATAGTAATTAATCTAAATGTATGACGGGTATATGTATTCTTCGTATAATATACACTGAAGTGACAGAAAAAGAGGTACGGCAGTCTAAACGGGGTTTGGTCACTCGCGGGAGCGTCCTGTAGAACTGTAAAAATTCGACATGGCATGGACTCCACCAGCTTGCGGACGTATTCTATAAGCAGAAAATAACCAGCTTTCTACAGAGAAGTACACAATTCTTTGTATTCCGAGGTGTTAGATTTCTATTTTATACAGCTCGTTGCATGCTTGCCAGATGCGCTGATGACGATGAGATCTGATCACTTAGATGACTTGGCTAGAACCTAAACTCAAATGAGTCTTCCTCTGAGCATAATTTCTTGGCGGTATATTGTCCTGTCGGAAGAGACCACACTCGTCAGATTTGGATTCATCAGACCAAATATGTTCTCTGCTGCTTCGTTTGGTATGCGCTATGCTTTATGTTATTGCTCTCAGGAATGTTTATTCTTCTCGACACGAGCATGAAATTCACATTTATTCATAGTTATTAATTATGAATTATTTTAACCGCCATTTGACCATGCTTCCGAATAGATAGTTCCATATGGAATTTATTTGATGGTTTAAGAGTAAGGAGGATTGGAGGGATTTACGAGTTGGGGGCCTATTTTTCAGTTAGCTAATTTGTGGTTTCATGGAAGTCCAAATGGACATAATGGACATAACATCCCGGAAGTTCATAAAAAGTTCCGGGATTGGTTGCGCATCTCGTCAACAAATAGCAGCACAAGTCCACAAATACAGTAAAATTATAGCTTTGCAACGGATTTAGTTTCGTGTGTCTTGGGGACTGAGAAGTTACTGTTATTGTGACCAAGTGTGTGAGGTCGTCGCGATTTTATCATGAACATTAAATCTGTGAACGAGTAAATTTGAGCAGCAAGTAATCTGAGGGAGGACGTTCAGCAAAAGCGGCCAGATCTGTGGCGTAAAAAAAAACCTGGATTCTCCACCCTCTCATCGAGCTCTCTTCACATGCAAGTTTCTTGCAAAAAACAACATGATTTTGCTTCCACACCCAGCTTACTCGCCAGATTTGGCTTCTGCAGACTTTGCCCTCTTTCCGACAATGTAGATCCAGTTGAAAGGTTGCAGTTTTGATACGATTGAGCAGATCCAGTTCGAATCACAGAAGGCGCTTGACTCATTTCAACAAAAAGACTTCAGGACACATTCCTGAAGTGGCAGGAACGCTGGACTCATTGTGACTTCGCAAGGGGACTATTTTGAAGGGGACATCGTGTAAATGTATTTAAATAAAGTACTTTCTCTTTAAATGAACCAGTCCCAGAACTTATTGATCGCACCTCGTATTGTAACAGCTTGCCAGTTCTCAATTATTTAGAGCACTGAGAGCGAAAGCCGTGGTCCCTGGTTCGAATTCAGATCGTGGAATTTTTCCTTCCCTTTTCTACTTATATTTACAAATCTTATTGGCAGATTCCTTTTTCCCTGGAAGTCTGATACACTCATGTGCCTTACAAAGTCACTAATTCAATTTACTTTTCTGTATAGAGCATATTTTCTCTGAAGTTTTATTTCATGAACCAAGAAGTCTAATTTGCATTTACTAAATTATTGGAGAAATTTTTTCTCCAGGAATACTGATTTTTTAATATATCAAGCCAAAATGTAAAAGAAACACTTCGATAAACTAATACAGGTTTCCCACTATGGAAACACTTTTCTATTTCTAAGAAAAAAAAAACCATATAAAATAGAGAATATCATTCACCAAAAACCAGGTTCATCCAGTACTTGAAGCTCAACCATCAACTATATTTTCAATCCAGTTATTGAAATCCAGTTCTAATATAGTGCCCATACAAAACTTTATTTTATTCATAACTATTTTATTTATGGCATTAACAATTCAAAAGGAGATGCATTCTGATATAATAATAGAGATCTTTAAAAAAGGGGGAATAAGTTTAGCATTTTTAATTAAAGTGGATTATAACTTTTTAATAATAATAATAATAATAGTAATAATAATAATAATAGCAAATGGGCTTGGTAATCAGAGGAGTAAATTTTTGCATTGCACTTATCTCTTTTTCGCTGCTTAGGGCTAAAGCAATGTTGAGCAGTCGTTCGATAGCGGATTAGGTAACGGACTTGATAACATGGAATGGTCAGTTATAATTCCACTTCATCGTCTGAAGTAAATTACCCCAATCGGTAGCAATAATCAGAGCGATAGGGGTCGCCCGAAGGAATTGCTGCCGATTTGCATGGACTGGCCCTTCATTCACTCTCGTTAAACGAATAAAAGGAGAAAAATCCCGCCATTTCTGATTTCATCGCCCAACACAATTAAACAAAGCGTTTCAAGTTTTGGAATAAAAATGCTCCACAAAATTATCCTGCGATTAAATGGATTTACAGGAAGCTTTTGATCAATTTCTTGGAAATGGACTTCTGTTTCACGAGCACTACTGAGAGCTTGTCTCTCTTAGGAATTCTTTTGTCAATTTATCATACACACACTCGTCAATGAATTAGAAACGTGTTTCGGATTTTATTGAACCTACTTTGGCCAGGATTACATTATTTGCAATTGGCATAAAGTCAATAAAATGTTAAAGCACTTTTTACTCTGCTGCAAATACCATCATGAAAGTGCTTCCCGAAGAGGGTAGTCAGCAATCTTTACTGACAGAACGGATTCATCAAGTTTTCATGCTCAACAGTCCAAATGTGACTCATGTGCACACAAAGAGTGCGCGACAGTACGTATGTTTGCTGTTGGTTTGCCTGCAGCCTATCGCAGTATCTCGACATCTACAATCGGCAGGAGCAGAACACGTTGTCACCCTGCGTGACACATTAACAGAGAAGATCTCGTTTCACGAAGTCACGGACGCACATTTGCGAATGTTCATTATAAAGTGTGGCACACGCTTATTTGGGCATCTTTCATGATAATGTCTAGCTGGAGTTCTCTTATTCCCGTTAGCGGGCTACTTAAATCACATCACTTCATTAGAATAGTTCTGCGTGTTTGCAATCACTGCTGTCTTTAGTTAAAACTGTATTATTGTCTAAGTTCTACAAACTTTTAACATTGTACAAATACCTGTTCATTTAATAACTTCCATAATAGACTTTGCTCAATCATTGGTCCCCTTATAATCCAATGGGGAGGAATCATTTTCAAGTATGGGTCTCTTGGCTAAAAGTGTTCATCTCTAACCTCTCTGGGGTTGAGAGGATTGTTATTTTAGGATCCTAGTTATATGCAAGCAAACGCACAAAGCATAACCTAAATTGATCTCGAGTTCCAGTGACCTTTGCTGTGTGTGTTCCAAGCTTTTTGAAAGTCTTCTGGTTGCATTCCTAGAACTTTCTGGAAAACGGACCTTTCGCGGGGCAACAGCTATTTCGAAACTTCGCCCAAAGTAAACGAGGCACGTTTCTAAAAGTGTGGGGGGGGGGCGGAGAAGTGGCGTAAGTGACAAAAGAGAGTTGTGTAGGTGTTTTTTCCACGTGCTCTTTGCATTGCATCCGCCCTTGCCGTTGAAATACGCGAAACAGATTTGGGAAGTGGTTCTTCCATTTGCCACAAGTAGCGTTTTGTAGATGTTTCCATTGAAGTACGACAAGTGATGGTTGTCTCGGAACTTTGGCAAAGAGCAGTAGCGCGTATGAGGAAGAGAAGAAGTAGGAGAAGTGGTGGGAGAGAGAAAAAAGAATGAAGGCAGATAAGTGGGAGGATGATGTTACAGCGACTGTGGGTGTTGAGGGGAGGATGAGGAATGATGGAATTGTAGGGGGAAGCGAGGTGGGGGTAGTGGAGGAAAGGAAATGAGTAGAAAAGCGTCGGCGGCGTTTTCGTGCGCCCTGCCATCCACCATCGCGAGCGTCGCTTAGCATGCAAATGCAGCCTGTGTGACAGCGCCTTCGTCTAAATCACGGGCGCGACGTCTGGTGATGCGGCCGTTATATATGCGCGCGCGGCGACGAATTTACTGCGCCCTCGTGCGGCGACGGACAAGGAAACAAATTTTAAAAATATTCCTCATAAATCTGTGTCGGGGGTTACGCAAGCGACATTCTTCACGCATACGCCTTAGAAGTGAAAGCGATGTCGGGGAAAAAGGAGGAGAACCTTCTTCTAATGGGTCGCTTCTTCACTAGTGGGAGCGATGAATTTCCTTTGAGTCGACATACATGGCGCAAAGACGGCCTCCACCCCAACATTGCCCCTAATGAACTAAATACTCTGTCATTAAAAAGCGATTTTTTCCTCGAGTTATTTTGAACGTGGGAATACGCGGAAAAGGTATCTATTTTTAGGGAAGGACGTCTTCGGAAAAGAGAAAATGTTTTATGGGCGATCGTAGTACTGCGTTTACAGCTTTCGAGGTGTTGTCTGCCAAGGCCGGCGTTTAAAAATGGCAACAAATTTTAAGCACGTACAGAGTTTTATATCGATGGGAATGATAACTAACTACGCCGTTTCAACGGCGCGGTAAGGAATTAGACTCAAGCATCCAGTGCATGCGAAGAATTTAGCCGTACTATCCAACTTGTATTGCCTGATGGGAAATAAATGGAAAGATAGAGCCTACAAATCATTGGGTTAAAATATCAAAACACATTTTTGTCTCATTTAAAATTTTATTAAAGTGTTGGCTACAATTTTGTTAATTAATATGTAATTAGAATACGAGCGTAGAACATTGATAACATATAATTTATGAATCATAGTTAAAATCTTGATTGTAAATAATTCCTCCCCCCCCCCCCCTTACGAAAGGGATAAGGCATACAATTCCATTCTTTGAGGATACTATAAAGAAAGAACTAAATTTACTGAATAATACAGGGCAAGCCAAAATGATGGACCGAATTTTAGAAGTTTACTCTGTGAAATCTAATGAACATATAGTATTGTGAGACATGTGCTACGAAAGGTAAACGTTCAAAGTTTACTTCAAACACATCACATCACTAATGCCGTTGAACATTAATCACAGACTTGTTTACATGATAACCAAGCACACAGAACGATCTCTGTTCTCTAGTCAACGCCATTTTCCTTAACGCTGCTGACCCTTAACACTGCATGGAAACTAAACTGTGAACGTTAACCTTTCGAAGCACATATATCACATTACGATATGTTCATTAGACATCACAGAATAAATGCCTAAAATCGGGTCCATCATTTTGACTTACCTTAAATGTGGAGAAAAATTTCAAGACTTGGGTCGATCTCAAGTAGTGAGCCATGAATCAACAAAGTGAGATGCAAGCTTGGAATCGGGAAGTACATGATACAGTTCTACCATTCATTAGTTGACTGTGCTCAAACCAATAAGTGAAAACGGTGGAATGGAATGAACTGTGAGAGCCTTTAATCCACAAAGACCGAGAAAAATAGAAATACTGGATACGTATTTCGAAGACGATGTCTTTACCCTCAAGCGGTCTAAGACAAAAGGATCTAATTTAAAGTTGGGGATTATATACCCTAAAGAGGGAAATGGGAGAAAGGGCAACATGGTAAGAATCGTTCACATTGGGTAAACAAAAGGGATATGATACATCGGCATGAGAAATGTAAGATTAATAAGAAAATGTAATAATAATAATAATAATAATAATAAAGAATATTTAGTAAAGATATAAGAATGGAATTTGGACTAGCTAAATGTGCAATGTTAACCATGAAGAAAGGTAAAACAACTAAATATGAAGGTATAACATTTGAAAATGGAAAAAGTATAAGAGCGATTGAAGAAAACTATAAGTACTTGGGTATACTCGAAGCATATGATATCCTACACAACCATTTAAAAAGCAAACCAGCTCCGAATATATAAAACGAGTACGTAAACTTCTAAAATCAAAGCTGAATGGGGGTAACACCATAAAGGCCATAAATACCTGGGCGTGCCAGTAATAAGATATACAGCAGGAATCATCAACTGGCTGATTTGGAGGCCCTGGATCGGAAAACACGAAAGCAGATGACAATCAACCATGCCTTGCATCCTCGTAGTGATGTTGACGGACTATATCTGCCTCGAAATATTGGAGGAAGAGGATTACTACAAATAAAGCAAATGGTAGAGGAGGAAACAAGAGGATTGACTGATTATATAAGGCTGAACAAAGAGAAAATGCTTGTTGAAGTTTGCAGGGAAGGCATACTGAAAACAAATACATCCAAAAAAAGAGTATAAGCATTCGGTGTTAAACAGGCGTCTGGAAACTTGGACAAATAAACCCTTGCATGGACAGCACCGTAGAGAGACTGAAAATAAAATTGACCAAATGAACTGGCAATGGCTTCAGAAGGGTACCATCAAGAAAGAAACTGAAGGCCTAATTTTTGCAGCTCAAGAACAAGCTTTACAAACTAATGTTATGAGAGCAAAGATCCAGAAGACTACGAATAACAGCAAATGCAGAGTATGCAAGGAACGAGATGAAACTGTTGATCATCTATCCAGTGGATGCACAAAAATTGCCCAAATGGATTACAAGCAAAGACATGATCGTGTGGCAAAGCTGATCCACTGGAATTTATGTAAGAAATATGGATTTCAAGTGGTAAATAATTACTATGACCATCAAACAGAAAAAGTTATTGAAAATGAACGTGCTAAAATATTATGGGACTTCCGTATCCAAACTGATCGGCATTTGAAACACAATACGCCAGACATAACAGTCATCGAACAGCATAAAACCTGGTTCATAGACTTGCCATACCAGCTGATCAAAATATTGAGGACAAAGAAATGGAAAAAATCAGTAAATATAGAGATCTGGCAATTGAAATCAACAGATTGTGGCAAAAACCTGGGAAAGTTATCCCAATTGTTATTGGCGCCCTGGGATCCATCACAAAGAACTTAAAAAAACTACTTAAAATTACTTAATATCAGTGAAATATCAACTGCTGACCTGCAGAAAACCGCTTTGTTGGGAACATCGTATATACTACGACGATATTTGGATGATTCTTAGGTTCCTGGATGGAACTTGAATCATTCAGAATTTCCAGACAACATATGTAACTTTTATTGTGTTGACTGTGTATACTTTAATGTTTATGATAATAATAATAATAATAATAATAATAATAATAATAATAATAATAATAATTTTTTGTTGCAATCGGACCCTGACTTTACTGTGCAACACGGACTCTTCAAGCCCATATGACTTTTGCAACTGTCTCTTATTGTGACAGTTAATTCTGATAGCATGAAAGGAAAATAAAGAAAATAATAATGATCAATTTTCCGTTGCAAGATGATTTCCCGTTGCGTTTTCTTTTGTTTTTTTTTACATAATACGCAGGTAATTCTTTGTTTTACAGCCAAGACATACATATAGGGGTTAAACAAACTATGAAAACACTTTATCATTTGTAGGTGTGAAAGTGACAGTTTTCGAGTTGAAAGCAGAAGTGGGTGTAACATTTATTTGCTTTCGCCGTGTGATTAGACACCTAGCTAACAGGTAGGAAACCTCAATTTCTTTATTTACAGAGTGCGATGCCGGTAATACTGAGTCGTCTCAGAGCTTATTGAGTTTCAAAAAGGGCAAATTTTTGGTGTCCGCTTTACTGGTGCCTTTGTGACCGAGGTTGTCGCGAGGTACAGCATCAATGATTATGACATTTGCGGCACATACAGTTTTCGGGCAATAAGCATAAGTGTGCACGGCGTTAGCAACTGAATGAAAGTGGAAAAAGGACATCGAGAAGGAATGTGAATCAGAATAAAAATACAACGGCTGTAAAAGTGACTACACGACTCAATCTCAGTTTTCCAAAGCTCGAGTCCACAAACACTATGAGGAGGGCAAAGTACATAAGCAAAATATTCACGGGCGAACTACAATTTCGAACTCTTCATGTGACTGTCCGTTCTTGAAACGAGCATACCACCTATAGAAGCCTCTCCGGTGGTTCCGACAAAACAAAGAATCAATCACCTGTAACAAAAACGAATGCCTTAATGTCGACGGTTCAACATGGCATGTTTTAACAAAGAACCATATTATTCAGTGCATACAAAATGTCAACAGCAACAGTAATTCACGGGATATATTACAGCTCATTTCTTGACCGATATGAAATATGCACCAAGCAATACACTAAATTTGATTTGAATGTGCCGTGTCTACCGAGTGACAGAATGATTCCAGTACAAAATAAATGTGCCAACTTTAATGTCGCATACAGAATGTGTCGAGTTGAATGTTAAAATGATTCTGGGACAAAATATATGTGACGTTTTGATATTTGAGACACTACTATGAATTAATGTTTAACCTTAATAAGTGTACGCCTTTGTTATGTTACTCCTTCGAAATGTCACTCTTTTAAGTTGCACCATTAGTTATTTCGACTAAATATTTTCATTTAAAATTACAAAGTTGAGATCAATTTAGATTTTAGCTGACATTTATGTCATTGCATTTGAGCAGATTTTGCGTTAGGTGATTGTTTATGTCACATATTGCAGTCATAAAGTCTCCAGTAAAACAAATGGTTGTTTTAGCAAGAACACAGTAAAAATTAGAACAGAGAGGGGGTGTTGCTGTTTTGTATTTATTTTTGTAATAAAATAATTCTGTGTTTTTTTTTTTTATTTTTGTATGTTTTCTTTTGTTTTTGTCAGTCGTCTTTCTTTTTAATTATAAATTCCTTCTCCGACGAGAGCATACGAAGAAGCATTTTATCTTCATTTCGTAGTTGCACTTCATTCGTTGCTGCGTTTAGCGGAGGAGCTTTTCGACTTCTTCTTCATCAGATAATGCACTCGGAGCCGTAAAATTAACACATCGACGACATTCTCTTAACTCACAATCGCACGTGGCCTTTGTTACAGGATTCCCGCGAGAACTCTCCTTTTCTTCTTCTTCTTCTTTTTATTTTCATTCTCTTTCATCCACCCTAGCTTGGGGAATTTTTTTTAACCCTCGCACTCCCATTTTTCCCGTCATCTTTGCATTGATGAAATTGGAAAGTTTGTGAGCCGGCATTTCTTGTTTCCTCGCCGTCGAGAGTAGTTGGGTGCAAAAGTTTTAATGAGTTAAATAGGAAAGATGTTCTACGTCCCCAATTTGCTGCGACTCCTGAGTCCGTTATGGGATGAGAAAAGAGGGGGAGGGGATTCCTTTGCAACCCATCCCTCTGACTCTGCAAGACTGACTTTAATTGAGATTAATGCATTAACTGAGGTTAGGGACAAACGGCTGGGATGATGCCATTGCCAGTTCTTCTCTCTCTCTTTCTCTCTCTTTCCTTTCTCTATAGTCTTCCCTAATTTGTTGGTTCATTGTTTCATTACTCCCTCTTAAGAGTGTGCATCAAGAGCAATATATGTCAATAAATAATTTGCCTAATAGAATTATGTTGAACTTTATGAAATTTTGCTCAACCGTAAAGAAGCCGTTACTGCTCTACACCCGTAGCAGGTTCTTTTTAATCTTGGAGGCTTGACATTCTTCAGTATCTGCAAGCTGTAAGAATAGTACGAAGAAAAAAGGGATTTGTAGCAACTTTAAAAAATATTTTTAATATTAATTTTTTTTATCCGTTTACTAAGTGATCTTCTTCCAAGTTTTAGATTTTCACGCAGAGTATAGGAGAAAATGATGGTAGCAATATATAAACCCTCCCTTCAGGATTCTCCCGATACAGGGGAAATCAGTGGTGAAAAAAACTTTTCTCCAATGCAATTAATTAATTGTGGACTGCTATTCCAAAGCCCCAATTCGGTGGACGTCCGAACATTCCAAAATTCATCCGCTTCTTAAGATTTACTTGACAGCTTACAATCTCTAAACCAAAATGAAAGGTGTTATATCACTTGGAAGGTCATTAGTCATCTTTTCAAAGGCCTTCGACTCCATACAAAAGTTTCAAATGTTGCAAAAGTTGAGGGCCTTGGACCTAAATGGTCCAATTCTTGCGTTATTTGAGGATGAATTAACGACTAACGACCCTATTAAGTTTCCATCTGTTTAAGCTCCCACCAAGTGTGACATATCTCGTACGTCATTGACAATTTCCTCTGATTCTCAATAATTTTCTTACGTGATCATGACAAGAGACTATTAATTGTATCCAGAATGATATTGGATTATTGAAGAGCTCGTATTCAGATCATGAATGACCCTTTAATGAAGCCAAAAACTCGTCTCTTGGAAATTACTAACGAAAAAATATCTCTTTTGCTGTTTTCCACAAAATTCTTGAATTTCATTTTGGTAATAATAAAACTTTGTAATCCTGCATTGAAAATTTGGCCATCCAGTGATAAGTCTGAGATAATCGATAAAGCGGCGGAAAACCTTGACCTAAAACTGGATTAATTGTGGTTAAAATCAAGATCGAGTAAGCTGTTTTTATTTGATCTTTTTTTACTCCTTTAATATGTCGGGTTCGAGTAGCCTATAATACCAGTCTGCGTACCGCATTAACGATATACAAGGTGAGACCGGAAAGTTCGGTGAATGATTCGGGAAAACAAACAGGACAGGTATTTCAAAGACGATGCTTTACTGTCCTTCAAAATAAGCCCCCATGGCTATAATGCACTTTTTACATCATTCGTACAATTATTGCATGGCGTTTGAAAAATCGTACCAACTCTTTTGGTATTGCTTGAAATTCTCTCGTCACAGCCGTTTGAATATCCGGGACGTCGAGAAATCTGTGTCCTTTCATTGTTGATTTCAAACGAGGAAACAGGAAGAAGTCCAGGTCTGAAGAATACGGAGGGTGGTAGAGTTCTGGAATCTGTTTTCGCGGTATCATGCAGAAGACACCAGGATCCCAGATCTTTACCACCCTTCGCATTTTCCAGACCTCTCATCGCCGGACTTCTTCCTATTTCCGCGTTTGAAATCAACAATGAAAGGACACAGATTTCTCGATATTAAAACGGCTGTGACGAGGGAACTTCAAGCAGTACCGAAAGAGATTTTTCACACGCCATGCAACAATTATACGAACGATGTCAAAAGTCTATTGTTGCCATGAGGGTTTATTTTGAAGGATAGTAAAGTATCATCTCTGAAATACTTTGTTTTTCCGAATCATTCACTGAACTTTCCGGTCTCATCTTATAGTATAACACACACAAGTGAAAATCGCTCCTCCTGCGATAGATCACGTGGTCATGACGTTGGCTAAGTTCATCAGCCAATCAGCAGCACCTTATTGGACAGGCCTTTTATTTATCGTTCATATTTCCTGATTAAAGTGCGCTTTGTTCAACACGTGCTCAAGCAAAATGTCAAACAAAAAAGTATTATGATTCTTCTGAGGAAAATTAATTTCGCATTAATTGCAAAAAAACAAGGCCCTTTAAGGACTAACAATTTAATAGTAATTCATTTAACAGGGCAATCTCGATATGGTTATGCAGCGATTGATAGTTCTCTCGATTCGCTATTGTAATATACCCTTATAACTCTGTTGGCTTACTACTTTTGATATTGTTGTCCTAATTTCGAGACTTAAAAAGCTGTACACAGCTATCACGGATTATGGGTACCCGGCGCACTTTATATCCCAATGGCAGGGCCGTAGCTAGGGCATGGTGAAGATGGCCACGGCCATAGGACCCACTCGAAATAGGCACCTAATCCAATGGATCACTGCCATCGACCATAGGTTATCCTATATTATCGGTCATAGGCGCTTAGAGCAGTAGCTACGGCCCTGCCCAATGGTTAAATAATTCCACAGTGACTAACTAATCGACCCAAAGATTTAAGGATCGCTAATCTTTTAGCAAGGCTTTCCCTTACAACGCTTTTGTGGATTGGAAAAATTTACCAGACGCTATCACCAGACTAGCCAATCGCAACCTATTGATTTGACTGTTTCTTGGTATGAGCCTGGTAGTGATAAATTCATGTTTTATCCGCTGTTACAAAATGATGCATTCTTCTGGAGTCCGTTGAAACAGTTTCAAGCTATCACTGCAATACATTACATGTTGACACTAACAGCATAAAATTAATTTTTCAAATAATTTTGTATAAATCTCTCGATATTTTGAAAAAAAAGTGTTGACAGGCCATGTGTCTCTTTCATCGTTATTATCATAACACGTGTAACTGTGAAGCCATCAAATTTTATATTATCTGATAATATCAGATAATCGAACATGGTTTACCCTACTTGGACACATCGAGATTATTTTTCAAATGAATCATTGAAATCTTACTAGAAGCTAAGACGTACGTCTCTAATTTGGAATCGACTTCAGCCAATGTCCTGCCTCTTTTGTTGTTTTTTTTTCCTTTTTTAAATTTCATTTTAATTCACAACTTGGTAAAAATCTGTCTCCCCTGTCAGATAATTGATGATTTAACGTTGATGGCAGGTGAAGAAGGGAAAAGAAGAGATAGACTGACGGTGGTGCCTCCCTTGTCGCGCTCGGTTCGGTCGCAGAGGGACGTCGACGCCCCCGCCACCCTTCGCCCATTTTTCCGTCCCCATAAAAGCCCGACCGCCGACGGCGATGGCGAGGGAGGTCCGGTCCTTTTTTTTCTTTTTCCGATTGTCGGGGACTGTAGCCAAGCGAGTGTCACGTCGGGGTTTCCAAGAGGGAAGAAAAGGAAGAATTACGATAACGTGTCTGTCGTCTGTGATGGCCACCGGTGCCTCGGTCATAAAGCACTCGACGGTGGGTCTTTGTTCGGCGGCGGAATAAACAAGGAACGAGCGCCGCCGTCCACCCGTCATCCGGGCCGTCAAGCGTTGAACGTTGGAGAGAGACTCGGAAACAACATTAAAAAACATAAGAGGGGAAGCGAGTAGTCACTCAAAATCTATGAAGAAGAGAAAATAAAAAAAAAATGGAGAAAATATCCGCAGATTTCTCTTTTTTTTTTTTTTTTTTTTTTTTTTTTAGAACAAAAAAATAAACTGAACAAAAAACATAGACAGTAACAGATAATAGTTAAATTAGTTATATTTATTATTATTATTATTATTATTATTATTATTATTATTATTATTATTATTATTCTATATGTATCTGCTTAAACCATGGTTCTGGCCTTCTCAGAGTTCTAGATGCTGCGTTATAAATCATTACAAGTAAGAAATCGACATGTTTCTAGCAAAGTTTGAATCAAATTATGAAAAACTATTACAAATTGCTTTCAAATGCACATTGCCTTACGAGTTTTCAGTTCATACAGCACTAGGATACCTGACCGTTGTATTAGCAAGAGAAAATGGAGGTACCGGAATAGTATGGCAATTCTTTCCCGTTGATAATGAACACAAAAATCCACTGCTCAACATGTTTCTGCGTCCGTAACCTTATCCATTCATCCTTAATAGCAATGGTTTTCAGCATCACTCCTTTCTGTTGACAGTCGTTTTGCCCATAATTCTTTGCGACAATGGTCTTCCCCGACAAACCTTTGCAACTTCCCCAGTCCTACGATTTTTTAACAATGGTTAGCAGTCGTTAAAAATTTTATTGACTTTTGCGATACCAGCGCCAACTGTTAAGCGCTCAATAAATAGCTGAAAAAAACTTTTTTTTTTTAATTTACAAAAATTGAGCTTATTATCAAAACCAATGTGAAAACTGCGAGGTGCGATCAAAAAGTTCCGGAAGTGGTTCACTTAAAGAAAAACTACGTTATTTAAATACATTTACAGTGTTCCCTACAAAACAGTTCCATTGCAAATCTATACAATGAGTACAGCGTTTCTGCGATTCGCACTGGATCTGCTCAATCTTATCAAAAAGGCGACCTTTCAAATGGATCTTTGATTTCGGAAAAAGAGCAAAGTCTGCAGGAGCCAAATCTGGCGAGTAGGATGGGTGTGGAAACGAAATCATGTTGTTTTTCGCAAAACAAAATCACGTGTGAGAGGGTACATTGTCGTGGTGGAGCATCCAGTTTTTTAGACGCCACAGATCTGGTCCTTTTGCCGAATCCCTCCTCAGATTACTCGTTGCTCAAGTTTGCTCGCTCTTAAATTTAATCTCCATGATAAAATTTCAGACAATCACACACAGGTGGTCACAATAGCAGTATTTTCTCAGTCACACACAAGTAACAAAATCCTTTGAAAAGCTGATTTAAGAACGTTAGGCTATAATTTACTGTATTGTACTTGTGCTGCAATTTGTTGGCGAGATGCGCAACCAAACCACGAACTTTTTGATCGCACCTCTTATTAGCAAATAAACATTACATCAGTTAAGCTGGAAAGCCTCGGGTTGCGACGTGCTATTCAGTAAGCTCTCAGCAGCTGGCGTTATTACCGTAAATCTCTACTTTAGACACATTTTAGGAGAGAATCCTAAGATCATACCTTCTATTGACTCCGCTACGGTCTCCTCACAACCCTTTGCAATAGTGGTTTTCAGCAAAAATTCTTTACAATAATGTTTTTACCCACAAACCTAAGCAAAACTGGTTTTCAGCAGCAGTCCTTTCCGACTGCGGTTTTATCTGCAAGCCTTTTCAAAATTAGTTTTCAGCAAGAGTTCTTTCCGGCAGTGGTTTTATTCAGAACCCTTTGCAACAATAGCTTTCACCATAAATCTATGCATCATTGGTTTTCAGAATCAATCTCTTGAGGATGATGTTCAGAGGGATCTCTTGCCAATGACTTTCACAGGGGGGCTAATTCATCAGCATTCTGAATTGGTCGCAGAGGAAATCACATCACATTCTGATTAAGCAGATGGAGAGTTGATCCGGTGTTGTGTTGATGAGAATAAGCTCCAGGTACGGTGGAAGGTCGTAGAATGTCCTTAACGTATCTGTGTGCTGTAAATTTGCCTAGGACTATCAAGAGGGTTTGGTTGTCAAACATAGATCAGTACTCGCTCTTGTTGGGCTGTATTCAAACACGTCTGTGAAATTTTGATCATTTGCTTATCTCGTCGAAAGGTGATTGCATTGAAATTCCGTTAGGATCAGTTCATTTTCTCGTCAACTTATTTTTTTTGTCAAAAGACTGTACAAAAAAAGCGTGATTCCACTAAAGAAAGAGTGAGTATGTCCGGAGAAATTTTGATCATAAATCCCGTGGCTTTATGATCGCGTCAACAAATGGGAAAATTTAATTTTGTATGACTTAAAAGCCATTTAGAGTAAACCATTAAAGTGAATTTGCTTGTTTTTTGGAGTCTAATTTTTAATTTTTCCCTTTGACTCTTTCACCCGGAAGATGTGGAAGCCGAACATGAAATAAAAATGGACGACGGTCACAGTTTATTGCGTCCTTCGTTGCGTTAATGTTTGTTTCACGTGAAAGAAAACAATTAGGATTTAATTTCTCGTTTGATTTATTTAGAACGATTTGAACGAGATTGAATTTATGCGGAAAGGTCATTAGTCATTTCGCACGGAAGCCAACGGAAATGTGATATAAATTAAACAAAGTTTCAACTTTTATAGCCTTTTGCCATGTGTCCTGCTTGATGACGCCGATTAGAAATTCCGATGGATTGCTACTATTTCTTCTTCATTTATGAATGCTCGCCAAAGTACACTCATAAATCTCGTTAAATTCAAAAAGCAAATCTTTTCACGTTTACGGAATGTTACTGAAATTTCATAGCTTACTTCTTTAAACACTTTAAACTATACTATAACAAAAATTATTACATTATGATGCACAGAACGCAAACAGGCAAATGAATTAGAATCATCTGCTTAATATTTTATTGAACCCATTTGGTCCGAATTACAGCATGGTTTTTCTCCATGTTGTTGAAATCTAGGCTAAGGAAGCCCAAGGTATAATCCAACCAGCGAATCATGAGAACTGTCAATCATTGCGTTACCATGGAAATCAGCTGGGGTAAAATTTAGCTTCTCACTGAGGCCGCTGTTAAATGAATAACTGTTAATAAAGATAACAGGAAACCACTGATCCACTAAAACTTATAATCGGACGTATGCGCATTTCGGCAGCCACGCTGCTTTCTTCAGCGTACACAAGGAAGCTAAGTATCATGACATTTTTTATTCGTTTTGTCTGGAAATACAATGTGTGACGTCGTCATGCTTGGGTATTTCGGATTCATACAGTTTTATTTTGAATTCCTTTACGGAATCGGGATTGCTCTTCCAATCCGATTTACGATTCCTATAAGGCTGATTTTCCTTACTTTCAGTTTCTTGGCCAATTTCTTATAGGTAAAAAATTATATGTGGCAATGTTCCTTCCAGTATCGAAGTAACGGTTCAGCTAATGCATGATTCTCCTCTCTGGTAAACTTTCATTTTCAGGGGATTTTCATCCTTTTTGCATTGCACATACATTTGGATTGAACATTGCTAAATTTATCTGGTTTATTCGTTACAAATTGAGTAAATATAATCCTTGTTTTTCGTGGGAAATGGTTGCTCATCTGCAATTAGATTTTCATATGACTTGTAGCATAGCAAGCAGTTTTCTACAAACATGTTCCAAACATCGTGTGTCTCAAAAGTCGCGTGCCCTCTGAACGTTGGCTTTATGTTCACACGGTTTCGCAAGCTTATCGTTCATGTTCAAAATGTGCACCATGCACTCGAAGACCATGCCTCACACGATCCAAATTTTCTTCTGTCACGCGTAAAAGTGTAGCTGGTGGGCTTGGGAATATCAGGGTGCCGGCGATGAGATTCGTCTGCAGCTTCTCCAGATGTTCTGTGGTGATCTCCACAAAGAAGTATCAGCTCTACACGTTGTTCCGGTGTCAGCATTATTCCTCTACTTCACTACTTCACCTACAAAATCAAAGCAACCTATTAATCCATTTGGCACGCGACTTTTGAGACACACGGTATTTGATGCAAGTGCAAATTTCTTCAAAAATGTATTCACTCATAGTATTGGAGGTCCCAAATTTTTGAACAAAGAAGTTCGTTGTCATAGAACTCAGTTCATAAACATCACAGGCATAAAGCATTGCAGTGAATGCATTGGGCTTATCTAGTAAAACAGGCCAGTACTGTACGCCCGTCCTAGTCGGCTCAGCCTACGTGCAGGTCTTTATGTGATAAGATTATTGGTTTATCGATGAAAAGACACCATGCACTAGCAACATTGTCTTCTGTGACGTCATGGAGCAAGCAAAAATTTTAAACTAGCGCTGGAACATTCCATAATCGTGTCATTTCAAACTGTAATTGAGTAATAGTGCGAAGTAAGCAGTAATTAAAATAATAGGTGCGAACTATAATGTAGCAATCACATTGACTGGCTGCGATCGTTCTAGGCATAACTGTTAAAACGAAAAACGGTCAAAATGACTGCTCCGGTGTTTAAGCGACTGCGCTCTCTCTTATGATTGTTTATCCTTGAATCAAGTTACCCCTTTTAAGATAGAGACTGGGGATCATTTTTCTAACGGATGAATACTCTAGATATCGCATCTATCGAGAATTCAGTCAGCTGCTTCGTTGTTTTAATTGTGGCTCCTTTTTAGAAATCAGTTAGGTACCTATTTTTCTCATGCTTATCAAATTTTGTAAATTAATCACAGGCCTGAATCACATAAAATTGGATTGAAACAAATTTTGCTTAGGTTTCACACGTGTTTCTAATTCATTGGCCAGTGTGTGTACGTTTCATTGGGTTTCAAGTTGCTGTTTGTGGGTAGTGAGGATTTTATTTTTTATTTTTATTTTTTTACAAGAAACAGAAAACTTGGAGCGAGACAGGGATGGAGGAGGAGAGCTGAGGATAAATAAGAAGACGAAAAAAAATTTTTTTACTGCCCACTCCTCCCCAGAGCTTTTAAACAGTAGAGGAAAGAAAATATTACCGCCTCTTGAATGGCGAAGAGCAAAAAGGCCGTCGTCAATGGCGCGTTTCCCTCTTTTCGATTCTCCCATTGTTGTGGATCCATTTCCGGGTGGAAAAGTGGGGCTGTAAAGCCAAGCAGAAGAAGGAAGAGAGACCGATGAGAGTTGGGTCTAAACAAGGTTGCCACGCTTTGGCCAAATGCCTCGTGACACTCGCCAAATCGATGACGTCAACTCTGTCCACTGGCGATAAAAATGACATTGACCGGAGCCGAGCAAAGTGTCTCTCTCTCTCTCTCTCTCTCTCTCTCTCTCTCTCTCTCTCTCTCTCTCAAATATATATATATATGTGAGTGTGTGTCCTCTGTTTTCCCACCCGCAGTCTGTAGAATCGTCAAACCGATTTGTTGGCTTGTGACCTAAAGTAAATAGAGAAAAAAAAGTTATCACACTGAATTCTAACCATTAAAACCAAGTGTCACGCTTTTCTTATTAAATATCCCTTCCTCAGAATAAAAGGAATAATAATAACAATAATAAAGAATCTTGATTTTACTCTTCTTTAATATTATATTGGATCCGCTTTGTCCCGAATTACAGCAAGTATGCGACCTAGAGTTAATAAGATGTTATTAGTAAGGTGTTGAAGCAGTTGTCTGTTTCGTTGTTCCTTTTCAAAGTCCTTCTTTTCCCCATGCCGATCAAATTCTGTGATTAGACTTACCCTACCCAACTCAATCTTAAATGTGTGTTAATAATGTCACGTATCAGCAGATTATTTTCCATAAAAAGGATTAAAACAAATTTACATTTGTTTTACGGATGATTCTAATTCTTTGGCCAGGGTGTGTGTAGTATTTTATGCAATCTAAAGTAAGAATAACTCTGTGTATTATCATATTCATTCTTTGTCTGTACAGAGTGCTTCATAAGTTCCTCCTAGGTTTCGGAAGTCGATAGAATAGTAACCATTCCAGACGTAACGGAAACGCTCATATCAAGGGATAGAAAATCTCGCAGAGATTGCATTCTTAATAGGCACCGTGGCATACTAATAGATTTACTCGCTGGAGAGCGTTCATAACGAAAACATGGCGTTAAACACAAAGCTTTCTTCTTCCCTAGCCTCCACGAGCATCTGACCTAACCCTATGTGTAGGGAATAAAGAACTGGCCTTAGAATAGCAAAATGGTAGTTTTTAATGAATCTACGCGTTTCGAAACACATTTCTTCTTCAGGGTTCACTGCTCTGAAGAAGTGTATTTCGAAACGCGTACGTTCATTTAAAAACTACCATTTTGCTATTCCAAGACCAATTCTGTATCCCTTCATATTCAAGCAAAATCCACCAAATATGCAATTACTGGATTTGATCAGAAAATACCACTACCAAACCCGTAAGTTGGCTTTCAGCGTTATGAATATATGGTACAATACGAGATGTCTCCAGCTCAAGATAACTCCAAAATATGCCTTCAGCAAGATGAAGACAAATCCCCGGCAGGTCGACACACAAAGAGGTACGCGGAAGGAAATCGCGTCATTGAGGAGGTACGGTTGAATTCGGTCTTAGTAGAGCCGGAATCCTTATGAACGTCGTCGATAAATAACGATGTCCCTTAACAGCGAGAAAGCCCTGAAGTTCGAGATCATGACGAAGAAGATGGGCCGACTTTTGACACAAAACACCTGGCAACAGGAGGACAGTAAGTTCACTTTCCATGCTAAGGTTGTAAACTTAACGTCCATTGATTTCACGGATAAGGAGAAAGCACTCTTGGACAAAGGGTTGAAACACAATTTACGGAAACCCCTAAACAACCATGATTTGTAGTTGTTCCTTACCCTGAAGAAGAAGTGTATTTCGAAACCCGTAGGTTCATTAAAAAACTACCATTTTGCTATCCCAAAACCAGTTCTTTATTCCCTTCATATTCAAGCAAAATCGACCAAATATGCAATTACTGGATTTAACCCCAAGAGAGTATTTTATGTGTTCGTGACCCTTTGCCACATGGTTGAGTCCAGCCACGAGAAAAGGGTCATTCATGCACTCGCTTGTAAAGAACGTGTATGGCAGGAATTGGAATACAGGATTGATGTCTGCCGCTTCACTGAGAATGGACCTATCTAAGATCTGAAAGGTACGAGCAAAACCTGGAGAGATTCTCTATCCGTTGATATGAGCGCTTCCGCTATGTCTATTATGGTTTCGGACAAATGAACATGTAATAATCTGGTTTCGTCTTTTGATGGAACATCAATAGTGAGACGGCATATTCTTCCTCAAGAGCTAAGGTAAGTGCAATTGGCCGATTCCGATTGATTCTGGATATCGTTGGAAAAATTGACCTTCTTCTAAAAGGGGTAATTGTGACTCAAAGATCTTGAACGAGAATGCAGTCTTTTAAAACAGAACGTTTATTGTTTCTGACATACGTTATGTCTATATGTGAAATTTTGGGAGAATTATCACAGCCACGTTCAACAATTGGTGATATCGTGAAGAAATTGAACGCTACAGGCATTGGAACATACAAGCCCTAAATCGCATGGTCCCCAAAATTCACTGACGGGTAGGGGACCGCAGAACAAGCCTATAGCCTTTGAAATAGTCCTACAAAAAAGTCATATACGATAATAATTTCGTAAATAAAAGAAATAACCGTGAAATCGTAATGAAGGAAAAACTTTATTTCAAAGGCTATGCTATTGTTCTAAATTTCAGGAGGGACTTACGAGTCACGCATGTTATTTTCCAAAATTTAGAATATTTATGTCCATCATGATCATTACATAAGACTATACGTTTTATTTCTTGTAGTTTTTTCAGCCTTATGGAAGAACTGCTTAACCACCGACAATCTAACAAGTTACGGTAAAGAGGAGAATATGCTTTTTTTATGAAAGAAGCTTTGAAATTGTAATTTTTCTCCCTTCTTATTTCTGAATTTAAAAGTTCCTCCTGGTTTTTAGGGAAGCTCTATATTTGATGAGGAGCAATTTTAAAAAGCATTATTCAATTCGCCACTGCCTTTGGATCCACTGGTTTCTTCATGTTAATTCGATTTCGGCCCATCGATTATGTAGGAAAACAAATTAAATTACTGGAAATAAAACATTCGAAGCCATGGAATTTAATTCTCGTTTTAGTTCCAAATCCCGGCGCTTGATGGAAGACCGCCTCGTCGGGGGGTCCCTGAAAATTCTGCGGTCGTGGATGTTGGAAAGGGCGGGGGAGGGTCGACGGTGGTGGGGGTTTATGAATAGTGGAGGAGCCACTAGGCCGCTCGGACCACCTGATTAAATAATGACCGGCCGGACACAACGATGCTGAGTCAATCAGAGGCATCAGCGCCCCCTATGCAATTTTGATGGCTCAATTGGTGGCGAACTGCGCCTACAATTCGAAAGCTCCTAAATATTGTATAACAAGAAGAAAAAGGCATCGAATGAAAGCTAGCGAGAGAGACAGAGTGGGAGGGAGGGAATAGGATCACCAGTCACCCTGATGAGCTTATGACAAAAATAGGGACTCTCCGAACAGATAGAATAGTTTTAAGGATTTAATAATCAAAAATTTAATTTCTTATTAAATTCCTTTGCTTTTTTAAAAAAAAAAAATTGCCATTGTAAAAGTATGCTTCAAAAAATAGAAAATTAGAAGAAGGAGAGTTGTGCTAATATCGTGACCAAAGCACGCTTGCTATATATATATTCATGAAGAAGGAAAATTAATGCACATCTCTTTTCCAACGACTGAAATTTTTCATACACATACTGGCCAATGAATCAGAAACGTGTGTGAAAAGTATGTAGATTTGTTTTAATTTGTTCTTTGGTTTCAGGTCATGTGATTCAAACGTGTACTTATGACCTCTTTAAGAAATTGGATGAATTTAACTACAGAGTTTGATCAACAAGGGGAAAATAAAGACCTAATTGACGTCAAAAAGCAGCTCAGTGTTGGTACTCGTCTAAATGGAACCACGACTGAAACAACAAAGCAGCTAACTGGATTCTCGATATCCAGCTTAACCAACCGTTGGAAAAATGATCTACGGTCTTTGTCTAAAAGAGGTAACTGTGACTCTAAGAGAATCAATCATGAACAAGACCTCCGTCGATTAAAATAGGATATCAACTATGCAAGAACTGACAAATGGTTTTAAAAAAAGCGGAGACCCATGTCTGGCAGAACTATGCACCGAGAATTGAAGCGGACCTATTAAAACTCATATGTGAACTATGATTTCTGAAAAAACAAAAGAGCTCATCTACAGTGGTGTCTGAAATATCGTGACTGGACACGTGAAGACTGATTATGTCGTCTGACTAATCACGATACATGCTGTTTGGCACCGACGCTAGGTAGGTTTGGCGGGAGTCCCTTGAGGAATGAATCCAGCATGCCTTATCAAAGCAATTCAAGCTTCTGACGTATAACTGGTCCCTGATATTCATGGAAGATCGGGTGCGTTTCACGGATTACCTGAATATTGTTGCCAACTAACAAGTAAGTCCATCTTGCAATACTGCATTTGATGTCAATGGAAGCCTCATGAGGAATAAATCCAGTATATGATGTCTAAAGTTCATTGTGCACGGTTGGTTGACCAGTGGTTTAGCGAGCATGAAGATGACTTCTGCCATTACCCTGGCCGCCCAGAGCCAAATCAACTCCCTTAGAGAATGTTTGGGATGTATTGGAATAACATATCCGAAGGAAGTTTCTCTTCCAACAAATCTGCGAGAATTACGGGGAGGTCTGGTGAACGTTTGGTCTTCCATTGACTTACAAGTTCTTTCTTACCTTATTGTCTCTATGCCAACCCGCATGATAGGCTGTTATTTGGGCCAAAGAGGGTCCAATAAAATATTCAACAGATATGTGTATATCATAGTGACTTCTTGACTAAAGTTTCGAGGAGGATTTGGCTTTATTTCTCTCAACAGTTTCAAACAACACCGTGTTTTTGTACAGTCATCAAAGGGAAATAATCCACACATGACTTTTACTCTAAGTTTTACCGTTTCAATATTAATTTATTTTTAATAATTTAATATTACATTTAGAGTTAACATTATTAAGATTATTAAATTTAAATAATTATAATTAAAAATCTATTAAAACAATACATTAGCATGAAATGTAATAAGTATTAAACTCGTGTGGATTATTTCCTTTGGTTGACTGTACATCATCACAACTGCCTTAGTTGTATGCCCTTCAGAACATGGAATACGCCATTGAGAGAATCGTCATGAAGCACTCCATGAATTGCAATTTGAATTGCAATCAAAAATTGGCAAACTGAATCATATTTATGTATTCAATTTCGACTTGAAAGAAGATTTTATCCATTCATAATAACCTAATAGGTAGTTTACTGTTAATAAGCGCATGAAACTGTATTTCTTACAGATGATTAAATAAAGCTGCTAACTTTAAATTAGTTAATACTATTATCTTACTGGTCATTTCTACGGTGTACAATATCTATTTCAATTCATTGTTTAAGCGAATTAATAAAGATACAATCATAGCAGAAGAATTTTAAGGGAAAACTTTTGTCAGAATATCTATATACTAAAACTCTTGCGTGTATTTATTTATTTATTTATCTGTAATTCTATCTCCTCCTAGACGGTTTGAGCTAGCGACTTGAAATTTTCAGGGCAGGCTTATCAATAAAGGACCTGCTCTATCGCCAAAAATCAGCCCCCTACGACCCCCCCCCCCTTCCCCACTTTCTGGGGTTTTCTTTGTAATTCCCCTCAACAGATGGCGCGGGCGGGCGAAGCCGCGGGTAACAACTAGTTTACCATTACAATTATTAAAAGCTCAGGAAACTTAATAGTTTTAAGGATTTAGTATGAAAAAATCATTACTGGATTTATAAACTGAAAGAAAAATTGGTAGCCTTTATTTGAGCTGCTAACTCAAAATAAAACTCTAATATCCCCAAAGACTTCTTAAATGTATTCTTTATCACTTTGAGGCTTTGACGTCTTCTGTCTATTCCACATGGGTCTCATTTTTAACACAACACACGAACTCTCTCTCTCTCTCTCTCTCTCTCTCTCTCTCTCTCTCTCTCTCTCTCTCTCTCTCTCTCTTTCTCTCTCTCTCTCTCTCTCCACTCTTAAGCATATCGTATTGCTTGGAATGGAGAAGCAAAGTGCTGTCTCTTCACTCAACGTCTTTGTAATTATTTGTCTTCGCCATCACTGGTCATTTTGTGCTCGCCCCTTCGAATGACAAATGGGACCAACCGTCCCTGTCGCAACCGATTAACAGTGTCGCTTCTTAACTCGCATCCTTGCCGATCGACGATGCTGATGCTTCATGATGGCACTGTCACCAAGAATTTTGGGCCCTAAAATCAAGTAGCAAAATGTCATTAGCCTTCCCGAGGGATCCAGCAATCGCACACAGAATGCTTTTCTTCTCTCCCCCCTCCTTTTCCTCCGACCGCTGTCCTCTCTCTTCCTTCGCTCTTCATGCGCACCGATGGGCTCCCGTTTCTCAGTCACTTCACGACTGGTCATATTTGCGTCAACCGTTAATCTGTGAACATTTTCATGGCTTCCCACTGCTCACTCTGCGTCGCTTGACTTGAAAGGGTTGCCTGTTTGTTGCCTTCAATCTATCGCAAAGGGATTTTTTTTACTATGAAGATTAAGTTCGGATTTGCTAGTGAGTTTCCTCTCTGTGATCTTCTGGCGCATTTTTTGGTGGATAATTTTTTGTGGACAGTAGAAATATTTTATAAGAATTTATTGTTTAACTGATCATTTTATATTTCTGTTGTCAATAAAAAGAAGGGGATATAATAGAACTTCCTTTTTAAGCAAAACGCATTTTTATAGCTTAAAACATTGTCACCTTTGGTGAAGAGCTAAATACTCTCTCGTCGAAAGAAATTATTTCTCTTCACCAACAACGCAGCACTAAAAACGTAGGCCGCTCGCACGGTAGACATTCGTTATTTCATTCTCAAGGGAGAAATTCATTATTTTTAATGAAAAAAATTGCCTTTTGACAGTTTCAATATAGGTTTATACTCGAATTTTCAGTAGAAATGTTGACTTCGTACAACGATTAGCGCTCCTCATTCACGTAACCAAGTTTGGTGAAGTTTTATTTTGAGTAGCAGGGAACTGTGATAATTTAGAAGAATCAAACAATTTAAATTAACATTAATTTTACTCATTCTTGAGATATATTTGAGCATTACGAATAAATGTCACTAAATGGTAAAGGCAAAAAATGGCAGTAGAGGATACTGGTGATCATTTCTAATTGAACCCACTACCGTTTTTTTTTTTGTTTTTTTTTTTTAATATTTTCGAGATATTATTGAGAATAATCTTATAAAATTATATTCTTGCGCCTCATATTTCTGGAAGCAATTCATTCATTTTATATAGATTGTTGCAGTTTGAAGAAGTCATGAATTATCGGTTAATATAAAAATTATAAGAAGGAACTGTAGCGTAGAATTGTCTTCCTAGGAAGGAGAAACCTCTGAATACAAAAATAAATTGTGGTTAGTGTTTTTTTTCACTTCCTATTACACTCGATTGACTATGACTATTTCTCACATAAGATTTCAATTTTTTTTGTTTTATACGTCAAAGTCTTCCAAACATTGTTTAAACAGGCTTGAAGTCATCCACGCTTTTTCTATTTATACGCCACAAAACTAAGTCTCTCCCCCCCCCCACCAAATCAAAAATTGCAATGTATGTGGAATTAATCTATCAATGCTGTATTAACTTTTCATATAATAAGTTGAACAAATTATAACAACTATACATTATTTGTATCATTTATTGGTTGTTTTTGATAACTTCATTATAGTTTACTAATTTTATATGCCACGTGGTCTTCGTTGTCATTTAACTAATTTAGTTGTTTGTTAACGTTTAAGTGTTAACATAATATTTACTACCAACCAATTTGTGCTTATATTTTGCTGTATTGTCACGCCCGCTGGGACCTAACTCGTCGGTCAGTGACCAAACAGGTCCCAGCTGGGCGTAGTTGTATCTTAATTTTATTAAATAAATAAATAAATAAATAAATAAATAAAAATCGCTCTTAGTTTTTTTGCCTCCTTTCATGGAGATATATTTTTAAGAACGGAATTCGTATTTTCAGTTTTTAGCATTTACAGAGATATTTTTTGTTTGTCGTGTCACCAGGGGCCCTCATGTCGAACATCTACGAAGATGACTGGTGTATGTATCTACAAACTAGAGAAATAATTTATCTACATATAGAGATATACTGAGCTACAACCTTGGTGGGGCAGTGTTCTTTTTTTTGTACAGATCATTTTGACTTATCCTATGCGTATTTTTCAAAAAAGGTATTTTGATCAAAGAAAATTCAAACAGACAAAACACTGAAGGAAACCATGATTCCCATATAAGCCCGATTATTAACACAAAAATTTTAAGAAAACACGTTATTAAAGATTCAGGAAATGCCATATCACAGAGAAACCAACCATCACGTCATAACGTCGCTGTCCGGTGTTCAAGTAAGAATATCCAAGTTCATATTCGGAGGGTGTCCAACAAATAGAGGAATAAGACAATGGCAATAGATAATACGGATACAAGTGTCGAATACATAGCACGATTCTCGGTTCTCCTCTACTATTCTTGGAAGATAGTCGACAATTTCCGCTCTATGACTTGGTGAATGAAGATGTTCTTGCTATCCATTCCATGCAGATCTGGAATTTTCTCCGGATACAAAGGTTCCAAAATTTGCGTTACTCTCAAAAGTCAAAAAACAAAACGCGTCATCCCTATCTGATATATATCCAGAATTTTGGTCATTTTGTTCTAATAAGAATATATCAGGGGATGCCCAACAAATAGAGGATGAAGACTATAACGGGTACGAATATGAGAGGTGTCGAATTTCTAATTTTAAAATATTAGAATTAAAATACGAGAATTAAACTCGTATGTTGCGAATTTTCTTGCAAACCAATGTAAACTTCATCATTCTACATTTCTTAGAGAAAAATATACAACCCTGATCCACCCAAGATATTTTTTTTACAAAAGACCTGTTTAAAGTCCTTAATTTCAAAATTTGAATCCACTCTCACAAGCTAATAGAGTGGTAATTTCACTGAGAAAGCGTAAAACGTACTTTTTAACCTGAAGAGTGGGAAGAAAAAAGTGAAAATGTTATCTGTAATTGAAGAAGACGATGGAACTGAATACGGGTGGGAAAGATCTTTTTTTTCCTCTCCTCCTCTTTTCCTTTCTGAGCTTAGAATTGAGTCGATAGTCGCCATTGTAGTCGGGGGCTGCTGTTCATCTCTCCTGGCGGTCATTAGGCAAAGCGTGAAGTTTGTCGAGACCCTCGTTCCTATTGAAGTCCCTTTCTCCTTCTTCTTCTTCACCTCCTCCTCCTCCTTCTCGTCTTGATGGAGGTCGCAGGTTTGTGGAACCGACGAATAAAAAGCCGTTGAAAGGTTCTCCGAGCCAAGAGCGATTAGAGGCACAGAAGTGTCTTGAGGGAGGCATTCCAATGCAATCAAGATTCCGGGGAGAGCGAACTTTGATAGTCCCCATAGGGACACTGAACGGGACAATGTCACACGCTCTTCCCCAACTACTCTAATGGGCGGAAGGCTTTTTACTTTTACACCTTAGAGCCTCTTTCTCTTTTTCACTCTTCCTTTTTTCCTCTCTCGTTTCCTCTTTAAATTCATCTAAACTCTGACTTTACTCACCCTTTAACACCTTTGCCTCGCGTGAGAAAAGTACCGAATATGAGGCGAGGGACGAACACGGTCCCATTGCTTTCGACCAATCGGGAGGCGTCGTTTTGCACCTCGCATTGTCTCTTGGAATTCTTGTCAAAAAACATTTAAATTTTTTTTTCTCTGAAGTCCACGAGCTGAAAGTGCAAAGAAACGTTTTTGTTTTCAGTGGATTGAAGTAACGTTTGTTTACGCTTATTATTATCATTATTTCTATAACAAGCGGTTTTTAATGAAGACGAAAGGCGTGGATAAATGGATAAATAAAAGAAAGCGATAAGCAACTAATCCACTTGGTGGAGACTGCTTAGAAAAGATGGTATCAAAGGCCACTTCAGAAACGAGTCTCGAAGCGAAGATCAATCACCGAGTGACTGCCGACAGCCGTCTCCCTCAATCCGTCATTCCTGACGTGCTTTCCCGTCGGAATTACTCTCCCATCCAGGCTCTCCACCGGAAACCAACAGCGGGGCATGCGCTGATGGTTCGCCTCCGCCTCTTGGTAACGAAACCGATAGGCAAGAAGGCAGAATCGAATTTAAAAAATAAGGTTGTACGAGAAGAAACATTCCTTGGCAAGTAATGTTATACAATTCTTATACGTAATAAATGAAAAGAGAACGCGTCTAAGTAATGTTAGTCTTTGAAATATTACAATAGCATCAATGACAACAGTATCAGTATTTAAGAATGCGTGGTATTGCAGGACCAGATCGACGGTGGTCCTTCGAGCCAAACTAAAATGATTAATTTAACCGCCATTTTGGCCATGTTCCCGAATAGGTCGGAAATGTGTGCTTGTTATATCTTTTACTTACTTTTTCATGCTCTATTTGAATCAGAAGTCGAAATCAAAAAAATCGAAAAAAAAAGAAGATGGCAACAAAACGAACGACTTCGTGAATTAAATATATAATTTACGACTTTGAAATAATTTAACTAACAAATAGGCAGAATTTTTTTTTATACTACAGGGTGGGCGCAAACCATATATCGGTTGATATTTCCCAAAACGAAAAAGAGACAAATATGAAATTCTATCTGTACATAGTTTAATGTCTGCATAACATCGTGCATTTAAGCGAACGCTGAAAGTGACAACATTTTCTGACAAGCACAGTTCTCTTCGACGACATGCATTTGCAACCACACGATGCAGATGATGAAATTGATCGTGCATCGTATGATGTATCAGTAGCACGAAATTCAACATATTTATGGGCGATATCAACTGAAATGTGGGTTACGTGACTTTAGAAACACCCTGTATATAATTTTTGGTTGCATGAGGAAATTGAATGGGGGAATGAATTAAGTATTGTGGAATTAATAAATGCTGATAAAAATTGGAAAATTTATATATACATGGGTGACGTACATAACATAACCTTTGTACGCGATCAATCCTGTTAAATTAAGATGGTCTTTCTATTATATTCAGCGTTTAAGTCGTTATGTGAAGTCCTCTTTAAATTCATGAAGTCGGAAACCGTATTTGGCTCGAATCTAAGTCAACCTCCTTACCTTTTTCCTCCTCAAAGAAAACATTGACGATCGTAAAAACATTCTAAACGCCGCGTTAAGTTGTCCCGTATGACAATTAGCGATTTTATTCAAAATTTCTCCAAACAACGCTAGGTAATTACCGTATTTCTTTGAATAAAAGCCGCGGCGTTTATTTCAATTTAATTATATGGGCCGCAGCGATTATTTGAGGGCGGCATTGTGATTTACGTCAAATGCAACAATATAAACTCTAGTGCAATGAGATGCAATTTATCAACTTAATAAATGAGAGAGCCATATTTCATCCATGGTAAGAATTAGGGCATTTATCATGGTCAAATACTATTTGCTACCTTTTTTTTTTAATTTTTTTTAAAATTTATGGCTAAATATGTTTAATTTTTCTCTGTTTTCTTAATAAAATTACCTTACGTTTACCTTAATATAATTTTTTTTTTAAATAATGATAAATTGGTAATCAATTTTTTCAATAATAAAAGCTGCGGCGTTTGTTCAGGGCGGCGTTTAGTTTACTTTTTGGGGCGTTGCTTCTATTTGAGGCCGGCGATAAAATGGGGGTGGCTATTATTTAAAAATAAATATGTTGTCTATTTTAAAATAATACATAAAGTATTTTCACAAATAAAATATAGTTCCAAACTGAAAAATTAAGGGTTTGTTTAATTTCTATTTTTTCCGACTTTTTCGGGACTAAAGGAGAGATTATTAGATAAGCTTTTTTTTTCAAGATTAATCTACTTACTTGTGTATTGTGTTTTATGTAGGTCTATACAAAGTATCTTACAACATAGAAGAGAGCCCATATTCAGGATACAATTCAGGTAGGTCTAATTATTTATTATAGTCGTCGTCTATAAAATTACAAGTTTTAGAATTACTTTCTTTTGTGTTACATACATGCGCTGTTACAAACATGCTGCTTCTATTTTAATTATTTTCTACATTTCATTAGGGAATCTTATATCTTTTTTTTAGCTTTGACAAAGGATAGTCTTAATCGAAAACATCGGCTGTTTCAGTGTCTTTACCACTCTGTGTCCAATTATGGAATCAGATGATAGTTAAATGCCAGAATACTCATCGCAGAAGGCATATTTATTATGTGAAGATATTCGCGTCTTTCCCTCCTGCCAACCATCCGATCATAATTGTTAGAAGCGTTTATTATGTATGTGTGTGGGGAACCATGTTTACAGTGGCGCCATGTTGTGTAGTTGAGGGGAAGGACGGGAGCCTTTATGAATGTGATAGTGGGTGACGGATCGTGCGCAGAGTCAGGGGGCGAGCCAAGCGACGACCCCTCGTGGATGGTAATTATGGTCGACTCCTGAGCTTGGAGTGGGAGAATTTTTAGACTCTTTTGCTTTTTCCACTGTTGCCATACCAACGGACATCGGCACTGCGTCGTGATGGATGACGGATGACCGGCCTTTCTGGAACGTTGCCGATTCTTCACGGCCCCTCGGGAACCCCGCGTTTCAAGTGTGTCATCCAGTTCGCTATCTCTCTCTCTTGCTGTTAGATAATTTTCATTGGGTCATTTTTTCCTTCGTCTCTCTCCTAGTTCTTCTCTCTCTCTTTTTTTATACTTTTCTTCTATACAGTTTTCACCGCATTCCGGGAATTCTGTCTCTCGCTGTCGTGCTCGTGAATTTCATCTCTTCTTCAAAACCAATGGAGGGAGACATTCTTAAGAGTCAGGAGCCGAGACGACGAGTGACAAAATGCCGAGGGGAGAAACATAACAGCATTGTCCGCCTTTGTTATTTTGAAACACAGCCAGCTTTGAAATGAGTAAATACCTTTTGAGTTGTTTAAAAAAATTCTCTTGCAATGTATTTAAATGTATTACTTTATACAATAGAGCATGCTCTGCAGTTTATTTTTGTTAATCTGGTTCGTCTTAAAGGAGCTTCTACGAAGCTATGTTAAGTTTTGTTAGATCTTTAATCAGTTTTTGATTTCGAATTTACTTATATTTTAATGCTTATCGTTAATTTTTATAAAAATTTAAAAAGTATATATATATTGAAAATAAAAAGAGACAGTAACTATTGACAGTAACTACCTGTGGCAGTAACTTTGTTTTTCCATAACTTCATCTTCAGCTGGAATTTCATCACTTCCAAAAAACTGCTTTCATCTGATCCGGCTAGGCATAGTATAGAATGTACGCGAAGTGACAAGCTAACCAACTATAAGTTTGAATATTCAATTTTCACGTAAGCATCGACTGGCGTTTGCACAGCGTCTAATCGAGCTATACTCCAAGCATATAGACACATTGGCCAATGTATTAGAAACATCTATTTAACGTTTTATTGGATTCCCTTTAGTTCGAATTACAGCATGTATGTGCATTGGCATAGAGCGAATTGAGATGTTGAAGAAATTGTAACTCATTGGAAGACCAGGCGTTCACCAGACATCTTTTAATTCTTGTAGATTTGTTGGAAGAGATCTTGCTATTGGATATGACGTTCTAACATGTCCCAATATTTCCTAGAGGCGGCCATGGTGGAAGCAATCTTGGTGCTTCTAAACTATCGCTGAATCAAACGTATCGTCTATGAAGAAGCCATCACAAGCAGGATAAAAGAGCAGCATTGCAGGATGGACTTGGTCAGCAAAAATGTTCATGCCAGGGGACCAGATCCATACCATCACGACCACCAGAACCTTGAGTTATCTGGATTAGGCAAGTGGATCCATTGCTTTATGCGACTCCCGCTAAACCCTCTGCCTACCGTCGATAAAAAACAACGGTATCTTGATTCGTCAGATTACATAAACTTCTTATAGTCTTCACACGCTAGTCACGACATTGTAGATGAACTTTCTGCTTTGCAAAATCAGGGGTTTTTGTATAGGTATGCGAATGCTGATTTGGATCAGCTTCAGCTCCCGAAGCCATGGATCAGCTTATTGTCATTTGTCAGTTGTTATACACTGGTTGTCCAGTTTCTCCGTTTAAGGGCGGTCTCGCTCATGATTGTCATTGAGCTACAGTTTTCCTTTTAGACAGAGACTTGGGTCATTGTTTGTTCTGGATATCGCACCTTTCGAGAATCTAGTCATCTTCTACGTTGTTTTAATCATGGCAACATCTAGACGATCACCAACAATGAGTGCTTGCTCGAAAATCAGCATTTGCGCCAAGCTCATCAATTTCTTATTCAGTAAGCACACGCTGGAATTACATGAATCACATGACCTCGAACTAATTTACATAAAAACAAATTTTAAAAAATACATATATTTTTACATATGTTTCCCATTCATTGGCTCGTGTATTTATATGTTTAACAGGAAAGTCTTTCCGTATCACTTACCTAATCGATAGCGAACCAAAACAGCACTTCACTTTATATAAGGGACTCTTCCATTCCTAAGTCTGTCTACCTTTTCTGTCAATTGGTTTTGCACGGTATCCGCATTTTTTGTTGTCACCCGTCCTTCTCTATTTTTTTTGGAATTTTCTTGACTTGATCATTGCATTTCCCCATCTCCCCACGAAGAGGAGCGCAACACTAAAGTTCTCCTAAAGTTCTAGATAGGTAAAGTACGGACACTCCCGCCATTTTTGTGCAAAATTCCATCTACAGGAATGCCAAAAAGGTCAAATCGCGGGTTATTATGCAACAGCATTGCAAGAACAGGAAAAATTATAATTAATACTAATATAATAAAGTCATTATAAATATTACTTGCATCCCTGTAGATGTTTCTATGAAGGAATTTTGCACAGAAATGGCGGAGTGTCCGTTCTTTACGTATCTAGAACTTTAGTTTCTCCTTGGATAATTCGAAGACCAGAATTGAAGAAAGCTTGTTCGAAAGAGCGGGAATTTTGGTGTTGTCGAGTGGAACCGCCAGGGTCGTCGTTGGGTTTTTTGCCACCCTTTCTCTCCGTTCATTTAAGTGACGAGAACAAAAGGTGGGGGATGGGGTTGTTGATGGGGGGTGGGGGTTGTTGTCATTTGTTGGCGAGGCATCTGTCGTCATCCCGCTTAGACCCAAATAAATGACGGCATCTCTGGCCCGTGGAAAGCGTGCAATATTTTACTGGAGGAACGAAAAAAGGATTTCGCCCGAGCATCGGAAGTAGTTGTGACAGCGCCACTTCCCCCGAAAGCGGAAACAAGAGTAAATTATGCGAAAAGACGAGGAGAGGAGGAAGCTGGGAAAAAATGGCGACCAAGATGAAAGAGTGAAGAAGAAACAAATGAAAAGAGTACAGAGAAAGGAAGGCAATAAAAAATAAGAATAAAAACGCGTTTCCTCATTGTGAAAGGGGTAGGGGTGGGAAAACAATTTATGTATTAGTCTTTTTAACCCCCTCCCCCCTCACTATTATAGCATCGTTGTCATAAAGACAAAAAAAAACCAATTTTTATTTGCTCTTTATGTTGATGATTTCTCTTAAGTTTTAACACTGGTGGCGAGAAGTTCAAGGAACACATGCGACTTTTTATGTTGAGAGAAATAAATTTTTAATTTAATAAATTCATAATTTTTTCCCCTCTTCCATCTTGGTCTCCGTCCAAAAAATTTTTTTTTTTGAAATTAACCCTGAGCTGTTTGTCCTACATAAGACTCACAAATTTTCCAAAGCAGCAACAATTTTTAGTTTTCCCTTAACAAGGTTATTGCGTCAATAATTTTCCTTAAATGAATGGGGCATAAGCATTTAAATTTTTTACTCCGGCAGAAGCCTTGAACACTGCTGTCACCTGTCTGGCTAAATTCGCTTCCTTCTACTTCAGAATACGTTTCGTTAGAACGTCGATCCAAAATCAACTTTGCTCTTGGTCCCGTTGATTTGAAAAGGTTTCTTTCGATGGACCTTCCTTTGGACAGTTGCTCATTAAAGATCGTTTGCTTAACATATATTAGAACAAAAAATAACCCCCCACCCCAAGGAGGATATAGCAAAATGTGGAAGCCCGAATATAAGGAAATTGACACCTTAAAAATTTTGATTTTCTCGAACATAGTATTTAGAAAAGAACTCTCTCTCACTTGCTTCGTTTATCATCACTTCCGATCGAATGTTACATCACAGACATAAAGACTAACGTTTTGAACCCCATATTTACACGTGGCATCCAAGTTTTATTTGGTACAGAAGTAAACAAGGTGTGGCTGCATCAAGACAAGGCGTCGGGTCACACCGCCGCCTCAACTTGCCTGTTCTTGGAACGCATGCAAGAAGATACCGGAATCTTGGTCCTCTGTAACTTATTACCATATAGTCCTAACCATGCTTCGCAATCCGAAAATTGCATTAAAACTCTTGGAAACCAAAACAATCTCAGTAGGATAAAGCCACATTATTATGACCATCTTCTTTGCCAACAGCAGCGCATAGCCCATAAAAAAGGCATGTGGCGCGAGCCCAATTGATGAGTATGGAAAATGAAATCTGTACACATATCAGTCCTTACTGTCTGGGTAAAATGATCGATATATCATATCTGCAGAGGGAGATGGCCATTAGATTCCGAGACAAGGTAGTAGCATTTCCGAAACTGCGCAGTTCGTGAACTGTTCGCGCCCTGCTGTGATTAAAAAATACCGTGATTAAACGGCACTACTACGAATAAAAGGGCGTGGAAACTGCGATGAGAGGTGAACATCAAATGAGTGCAGGCCGATCGACGCGCAACAGTCCAAATGAACTCGAGGGTGTGTCGACAAGGACTCTACAGTGGACCCTAGTTGCGTTGGGACTCCAAAGCAGACGGATGGTCACTTTACTTATGCTGACAAAGGTGCATTGACAGAATAGGAATTGGACCTCTCTTACGAGGGCGTTTTGAAAAGTAATGCCTTCATGGCTGTAGCTTTTTTTATTTGGTAACTGATTTTCAAAATTCTTTTTGTGTCTGATATTTACGTTTGTCTTCTATGTAATGCACAATTCACTTTTCGACATAGTCCCCATCCCTTTCCAAGCATTGCGCCAATGCGTGACTAGTTGGCTGAAGCAGTCGGAGAGGAATTCTGGGAGTGTTGTCGACACCAAGATTGAATGGAAGCTTTGGATCCGCTTCTGCAGCACGATAACGTCCGCCCGCACAGGAGTCGCCACACACAAGAGGTGTTGCAGCGCCTACAGTTCAAAGATGAAAGACTTTGCACCTTGCCACTTTCACCGCTTCCCAAAGAAAAAAGACCACCTTAAGGGACATGAGTTGGTCTGACGGCGAGGTAAACGCTGCCATTCAATCCTGGTGTCGACATCAACTCCGGAATTCCTCTCCGACGGGTTCACCCAACTAGTCACGCGTTGACGCAATGCGTGAAAAGGGATGGGGGCTATGTCAAAAAGCGAATACTGCATTACATAGAGGATAAATATAAGTATCACATACCAAATGAATTTTGAAAATCTGTTACCAAATAAAAAATTTACAGCCATGAAGGCATTACTTTTCAAAACGCCCTCGTAATTAAATAATTATAATTATCAACTGGAGATGCTCTCCAAGCATAGATAATGATTTTTCGATTGAAAAGTGGAAGGAAAAATTCTTCGACCCGGATTCGAACCAGGAACCTCGACTATCATGGCCGACGCCTCTACCAATTGGGCTATCGCAGACACCACGGACAGCCAAGCTGTCTGAAGGTGTCTTAAAGACAACCAAGTTGTCACGGTTGAAAGCCCAATGGGAGACGGGACCCTGGTCCGCATATCGAGAATTTCTCCACTCCAAACCATCAGAAAGTTGATGAACTCACAAGTAAATAATTATAATTATCAACTGGAGATGCTCTCCAAGCATAGGTAATGAGATAGAGACGTCGGCCATGATAGTCGAGGTTCCTGGTTCGAATCCGGGTCGCAGAATTTTTCCTTCCATTTTTCAATCGAAAAATCATGCTCTCGTAATTGCCAAACAGTTGCCTTCTCCGATGAGTCACGGTGTCTGTTCCATCAAGTAGATGGACATTGACGTATTCGGCGGGAAACTTTTGAAAAGAAGCACCTTGAAACCACAAGCAAACGGGCAGTGTTGTGTCGTTTTTAGTCTCAAACAAGTGTTTTTCAGAAATTCACGTGAGTAAATAAAAAGTTCCATTGTTAATTCGGCAGTCCTCATAGATTTTGTGTATGTAATGATTTGAGGTCATTCTTTATTTGTCAGATTCTTACACATGAAATATCGAATTTGGTAATGAAACTTCAAAGAACAGTAACTGTAAAAACTGAGATTTATTAATCAAACTCAGCACTATTAGATGCTATACACCTTTTTCATCGACGTACCAGTGTCTTTATGCCAGTTTCACTGAAGTTCGGCGTTCTCGACTGAAGAAACTCCTCAAAGGCATTGTTGGTCATGGCTTCATTGTTGAACTTTTTCCTGTTTTCAGTGCTTAACAAAGTAGTAGTCGGTTGATAAAAGGTCTTGAGTGCGTAGTGGGTGAAGAAAAGTCTCATAGAGCAACTCATGTAATGTTTGGACTGTTTTTCTTGACAAGTAAAACTACATATCATCTCTGTTGACCAACCTAGTGGCCGGCCAGGTGGCCGAGAGGGCTAGGGCGTAGGCTTTCTAGTTCTCGAGTCCGCCTGGTCGTGGGTTCGAATCCCGCCGTGGACATGGATGTTTGTGTTTGTCTGGGCTGCATACAGATATAACTTGTGTAAAAGGCGCAAAATGACCTTAGCAGTCGACGCCATAATTTCTAATAAACCAACCAACCAACCAACCTAGTGGCGGGAAAGTGCAGAATAGTGGACGCCTAATTCTCTGCCATGCCATGACTCTAGTTTTGAGAGGATCAGACTCTTATACAATTCGTGTTTGTCGATGGTGCTAGTCCTGAATTTTTGGAAACTGTGTCATCTCCAAATACTTTGTTGATGTTTCTCGCTGCCTCTACTGCGTTGTGATCAACTTAGAGCTGATAAAGGAAAACTCTCCATATTTGACTTACTTCCACTTTATGTATGTATTATCACACTACACGCTAACTTTAAATGATTTCTTGATCAAGTTCAGGGATATTTAATTTTCAGTATCCAAAGCTAGCATCATCTGGCGTTTGTTTGTTCGTTTTTATAAATATTACTTTATATCGAAATCTCATATGCAACAATCTGATATTTTATAGCTCATTCGATTTAATTGGTTTTTATTTAGCATAATGGATAATAAAACGGTTCTCCTAAGCCTTGAAGAACATGCTTACAACAGTCGTCGAAGTCGGACGGACACGGTCGGTAGCTAATAGGCGGCACGTCGATTTACTCCGAATTCGATTTAGTCCAGGCCAACACTAACAGGTGGATTGTTTTAGACGGAAGCGGAACGAATGGATCGGAATGGGGAGAGGTGAAATGGGAAGGCAAAGCTGTCCTTCGCGCCTAATCCACCAAGGCGTTCAATCTTCATCGACTGGTGACGTTCATTGATTGCCGTCCATCGTTCACCTTCGAATCAGGGAAAAGAGAGAGAGAGAGAAAGAGAAAGGTAAACTATATAAAATAGAGTGGAATGGGAGGAGGAAAAACTAGTTCTTCGCATAAAATTTATAACTTACGAAAGAGAAATGGGAGTTGGTAATAGGAAGTAAATTTTAAGAAGGAAGAAAGAATGAAATAAGCAGCAATTAATTAGTCTTTAGTGTTGTAGTCTTCATTGAAATCAATTTTATCGTCCTGGGAAAGTGATTCTTCAGGTTTTTAATTGCGCCATTGAATGTGAAGAATTGCCGAATCGAAGATGACTATAGCCCTCCCATAGAAAAATGTAATTAATTTCTAAAGATAAATCAAACTGAAATATCCAACGATGTTATACATACACATTGACCAATAAATTAGGAAAAATATGGAAGTTTGTTTTAATCCGTTTTTATGCAAAACAGTTTAAGGTCATATCATTGAAGCGTGTACTTATTTAAGAAGGAATTGGGTGGAAGTCTAATGACAAGACTTGATCAGCATGGATTTCAAATAGGGATTCATTGTCGGTCCTCTTCTAGCTGGATTCAAGATTGAAAAACGGAGGTGGTCATCGGATTCTCGAAGGATGCGCATCCAGAGTATTCAACCATTGGAAAAATGACCGATAGTCTTTGTCTAAAAGGGGTAACTGTAGCAATCGCATGCCTATACGAAAAACCTTGATTTCTGGAAAGTTCTTCTACAGTAGTGCCTGGAATGTCGTGACTGGCCACATAATGTTTACCGACGTTAGGAAGAGGGTTGGGTGGGAGGCCCCATGAAACAATGGATCCAATTTGTTTTATGTAGATAACTTCTTATAGTGCTGCATTTTTATCTGCATGTGACGACTTCTCCATGGACGACAATGCTATTGTTGATCCCGCACGGTTAGTACAACTGTGGTTCTGTGAGCATGCAGATGACTTCTATCATTTACCCTGGCCGCAGAGTGATTGGGACATATTGAAAGACTGACATATCTGACAGAATGGCCCTCTTCCAACAAATCTTCAAGAACTTAGGGAAGTCTGATGAGCGGCTGGTCTTGAACTTGACTACAAGTGCTGCAACATCTTATTTACTGCACCCATGATGGGGGTCTCATAAAATATTAAACAGAAATTTCTAATTCATCAACCATTTCATTTACAACAACCCATACCTTTATTATATCAATTTGAATTTCGTTTCTTCCTTTATCGGGATTAAGTCGGTTTTGTTTTTAATTTTTAGACTTTTTCTCCCCTCTGTTATGATCCTTTAAGAGAAGATTTTAGCTTCTTTTGCTAAAAAACTTTCATTTAGTTTAAAAATATTAACAAATATTTACAATGTTTAAAGCAAATTTTTAAAAGTGAAATTAAATTGCAACAAAGTTTTTGAAAATTTCTTTCGAGAGAGGGGGGTCTTTCGTTCCATGTGCATGAATAGCGACACCGTCTGTCCGGAGCCTTCCGTTATTTACTCTGTGATTCAATGACACTTCGTATGCGTAATCAGGATGATCCAAACATAGAGATAAGGATAGATAGATAAACAGGCAGATAGGCACGAAAGAGGCGCGAAGCTTTTATTATATTCTCTGCGTATTCTTCAGTCACTTCATTGTATGGATTTGCCATTTAATTCTTTTTTTGTGTGTGTGCTTTGGCTCAATTTTTGGCTCGTTCTGCGCACCGAATCTAATGAATAAAATCTTCATATCTTTTTATTGTGGATTCCGTTTTTAAATCTTGTGGTATTTCGAAAGAAGGATGGCGCCAAAAGTCGGTTTTGAATAAGAGAAGTTTTTCGCGCAATAATAATTTTATAAAATGCGGAAAAAATTCTCCCCGATTTCTATTTAAATATTTGTTTTATGTGTTGCGAAAAATGGGTCTTGTAGAAACGAAATTTACGAATGGAATTTCAGAATATAACAAGGGTTTTATGCTGAACATTATTTTTACCATTATCAGGTTGATCGATTTAAACTAAGCCATATAATCAAATTAATACGTTAAATGATGTAATTATTTTTACTATATAATGATTTCTACACACATTAGCCAATGACCTAAAAAGAAGTGTGAAACATAGCCTTGTATGTAAATTTGTTTTAGTTCGTTTTTATGCAAAATTGTCATGTGATTCAAGCGTGTACTTATCACCTATTAGAAAAGGAGTTGAGTGACGTCGAAAAGGGACTCCTTGTTAGTGCTCTTCTAGCTGGAGTCACGATTGAAACAACGAACCAGCTGACTGGATTCTCGAAAGATACGATATCAGTATTCAATCTTTGGATAGATGGTTTGTTGGTTCGTTCGTTAAGTTTATGGGCCCGTCAACAGCTAAGTCATTTCGCGCCCTTTCTCATGACTAATATCTTTACACAATCCGGAGAATTCAACATAACTATTAACCTTTACGCATTCCAAGACAAACACAAACATCTATGTCCATGGCAGGATTCAAAGCCGCTTCCCAAGAGATCGAGAGCTGGAAAGCCTACGCCCCAGCGCTCTCGGCCACCGGGCCGGCCTGGAAAAATGATCCACAGTCTTGGTCTAAAAGGGCTAACTGTGGCTGAAATACTATCAATCCTCAGCCCCGCGATATCCATCGCAGGATATCCACTGTGCAACAATTAACAAATGGTTTTAATCAAGGTTGGCTCCGATCCATATCTGGCAGAACTATGTATCGTGAATTGAAACGAATCCAAATTGGCATTTACATGTCTATACTTCTGAAAAGAATAGAAAAGTTCGTTCTGCAGAGATGTCTGGAACGTCGTGACTGGACGCATGAAGACTGGAAGAAGATTATGTGGTCTGACGAATCACAATTCACGTTGTTTTTCGCCGACGCTAGGCAGAATGTTTGGCGAGAGCTCCAGGACTTAACAATGTAGGGTGTATTAGGTTCGATGGTCATAAAGTACCTAGCGTGATCCTTTGCATGATTACAAACTTAAAGTTCCTTATCGAAAATGTCGAAAACTCAAATTTAAATTGCGTCGTTACGTCATTTATGAACTTTCCGCACCAGCAGTTCATTAAATTCAAAGGGGCGATTACAATTAAATCGGCGGCAATTGTTGAGATTAAATGACGTTTTCGACAGGTTTTCAGCAAACTTCGCGCGATGTTTAGACCCTTAACATTTGAATTTTGAACATTTTGCTTAAGGAACTTTAAGTTTGTAATCATGCAAAGGATCACGCTAGGTACTTTATGACCATCGAACCTGATACATCCTGTATAACTCAAGGTTCTGATGGTAATGACATGGTATGGGGCTACTTTTACTGGTACGGAATTGGTCCTTTGATATTCATGAAGGGTCGGATGCGTTCCACGGACTACCTGAACATTGTTGATAATGAAATCCTGCAATGTTGCATTCCTATTCTTCATGAACGACAATGCTACAGTTCCTCGCAATGGGTTCAGCAACGGTTTAGGTGGACGAAGATGACATGCATCATTATACTGGCCGCCCGAGAGTCCTGCTCATAGAGAATGTTTGCAACATGTTGGATCCTCATATCCGTCAGCAAGATCCTTTTCCAACAAGTCTGATAAAACTAAAGGAAAGTTTGGTTCGTCTGGTCTTCCATAGACTTACAAGTGCTTCAACTCTTTATTGAATCATGCCAACCACATAGATACTGTAATTCGGGCCAAAGAGGGTCCAATAAATTAATAAATGGATATTTTTAATTCATTGGACAGTGTATGAGAGAATAGTGATTGGTAAACGTCGCTTCGTGGAACCCATTGAACCTCATTAGGCAATGGATAACAGCTTCAAACAAATGGGAGAAAAGCCTGAAATTCTCTGTCGTTTCCTTATGTTTTTGCTTAGAAATTAAGAAATTAGGTTTTCATGTTTTCTTTATGAGGCAAATTAAAATTTGCATCCCCAGGGTAATTTATTATTGCACGTATATAAGTGATGAAAATAATAATTAAATAAAAAATAAACAAATTTTATTGAATTATTCTTCCTTCTCGAAATCTTAGCTGCTTCTCTCTTATTTTTCACTGGGCGCATGCGTGATGACCAGGGAATACAAAAAAAAAGAATAAAGACGTACTTCCATCTCCTTCTTACCTGGAATTCGCATTCCTTTTGATGTTCCTCCGCTGCCGAAGTCATTCTTCATGTCCTTGTCACGAACGAAACAGACACACGATTTTTTTTTTTTATTTCGATTTCACCTAGAAATTAATACAGCTCACGATGTGCGTGGAGGTTATTTTCCGAAAGGAGGAGGAGGAGAAGAAAGAAAAGGGTCATTTTGGTTTCGTCCTGACCCCCTTTATAGAGGGATTGAGCTGGCAAGCAACCCGAAAGGGAAAAGGGAATGGGAAGTGGGAGAACGGCAACGCAACGCCCATGTTTTCTGCGCTCGCGTCTTAATATTTCATACGCCTCCGTAATAAATCAAATAATATCTGTATAAAATGCAACTATAATTCACGTTACATAGATTACATCAAAATTATTCATGGAGCGGGGAGTGAAAGCACATGAATATGTTATGGCGGTCTTTTAAAACATGCAAATCTTCAGCGGCTTGCCTTTTACGCATACCATAAACTAGCCCGCCACCGAAAATTAGACTATTTTGCCGTGATGGAAGGAAACGCCCCCTCCCCCTCGTTGCCATGGCGACCGGCGAGAAGAAGGCCATCAGCAAGCGAAAAAAAAGGAATATGAAGGGGGGGGGGGGAAGTCAAAAAAGAGAGAGAAAGGGGACCCTCCATTTTACTCTATCTCTAGGGATAAAAATGTAACTGCTAGAACAAGAACGCTTGCGCGTCAATACTCGATTTGGTCTCAAGAAATTTGTAGTTTTTAATAGAAGAAACTGCAAAGGTGATTGTAGGATATAAATTTATAATTGGGTCCTAAATAAAAGCGCTGCAATATGGAATCAAGCCCTAGTAAAATTTTTATGAGCTTCCTTAAAACGAAGACTTTCGAAAAGCGTTTTACTTACTCATTAAGCATAGAAGGCTACGATTGATTCTCTTTTTTAATTACTGAAATTTACGCGCAGTAATCAGACATAGTAAATTAAGAAAATAGCGAATATTTTATTATTAAAATAAAGAACTTAAATCGTAATCGTGATGATCATAATATGAGAATTGTTCAAACGAAATAATTCTTGGGGGACTATTATGTGGATATTAGTGTTAACGTCAGTTTTAAAAACTGCAAATTAAAAAAATTTGTGATTAATCATTTATTCATAATATAAAAATATATAAAATTAATAATAATAATAATAATAATAATAATAATAATAATAATAATTACTTATATGCTCCATTTGGAAAGCAGAAAAATTTGCTAACGAACATGTTGATCCATTTGTTGTTAATAGTAAGATTGTGTATAATCACTTGGTGTATTGTTATTTTAGAATAATATCTTGTCACTTTCATACAACAAATAGTGATTGTCAAATGGTTTGCTTCATTAATATCGGAAGTAATGGAATGAAAAAATCCTCCTAAGACATCTTTTCCAATTATTGTTTTAATTTTTGTCTATGCATTTTATGATCAAATTCAAGCATAATTAGAAAACCGAGAATCTATAAATAATATTAATAAGTAAAAGAAAAATGTAAGCGTGCATAATTAGTATTTTTGTGTGATATTATTTTTATTCCTTTTATATTAATAAGGAATAGAAACCAACTTCTTGTTTAAAAAGCAGACAAATTATTATCAAATTTAAGGCTATTATTTAGGACTAGATTATTCTTTAATTCAATGTTTAAACGCTATATAAATACAACGTTACAAAAGAACTGGAAGTTCTTCAGTACGTGTATTCTGAAAAACTTCTAGCCATAAACCAGTATTCAACTTTTGTTTAGTCTTTAAAGCATTTTTTCTTCGAGATCTTCTACTGAAATTGTTTGATTCCTCATCTGCCATTGATAATTCCTTATTGAATCTCGGATATTTCCTTAGAAGTTGGCAGTGGATCTACTTTTTCTTCTCTTGAATCTGCACCCTTCGTAAATGTTTCAATGTTAGGTTTATCTGTAATTGCTTTACTAATGTCGTCATAACTCAAGATTTCAGTAGTTACTGAGGAGTACAGAAAAACATGAAAAAAAATGCTTTAGTGCCAACCTATAATCAAGAAGAGCTCTGGTAAATTTATATAGGGTGGATAAAAAATGAGCCCCCTCTTTTATTTTCGTAACTGAAGCAGATATGTCAATTTTGATGAATCCAAGTAATAGGAACTTGTGGGTGACCTATCCCATGGTGCACTTTTCATCATCCCAAATATGCAAATTAGGACACATTCAAATCATAGCTTAAAAAACCGTAAAAGATTGACGAAAAATTCCAATTGAAGACTTGTTCAGTATGGAATTCCGAACAAAAACAAAAAAAAAATTTCCAAAATCCGATGAACGGATCACCAACAATCACATGTTGAATTTATTAGTTACCTCCCTATGCACTTCACAAAGACATTTGAATGTTCAACATGCAAATCAAGAAATTACCAAAAATTACCAAAATAACATTCACTTTCATGAGGAAAAACAAATAATAGGCATGTGTCAGCATACAGAAGACCTAACAATTCCAAGATGGCAAGCTACACTGTTCCTGAAATGGTTAACTTGTTCTTCTGCTTTGGATTGTTGGTGATCCGTTCATCGGATTTTGGAAAATTTTTTTGTTTTGTTCGAAATTCCATGCTGAACAAGTCTTCAATTGGAATTTTCGTTTATCTGTTATGGTTTTTAAATAGGATTTGAATGTGTGCTAATTTGCATATTTGGGATGATGAAAAGTGCACCATGGGATAGGTCACTCACAACTTCCTATTCATTGGATTCATCAAAATTGACATATCTGCTTCGGTTACGAAAATGAAAAGGGGGGGGGGGGCTCATTTTTTTACCCACCCTGTATATCTCTCCAATGCTGTGCAGTTTTATAATATAAGTTTAATTTTTTCGTGCACACTTTACCCTTTTACACATTTTGTTTCAATTTTCATTTCAAATATTACAATATATGAAAATGAGATCATTAATAGCTAAGTATTAGATTTTACTTCAGTAACTGGTAGCTGTTAGATTCAGGCGCATGATTTTACCGAGCAGTTCAATTTATACATATCATTATTGTGTTAGCAGTGCGGTAACAGTTAATAGTATATTATAGCGAATGCAGCATCATTCAAAATGGACATTTAGTATCTTGTAAACTTAATTAGCAAACCTTTTATCAGGCAACACTAAAAAGTTGATAATAGATTGTTTTCTAAACAGTGCTTAAAATAAAAACCAGCAAACATAATTCCAATGGTGTGCAATTTTTGTTTGAAAACGCAGATGGGATGTTATAAAAATAATTTAAATTAATTAGGTGATCGTTAAGCGCAACCCCCCTGCAAAAGCAGACATAATACCGAACCAAGTCTATATAATATGGAAACGTCAATTAAATCACGAAGATGAAGTAAGTAGACAACACTGTATACCAATTTGTGAGTTATTAGCCACCTGCTTTAGCAAAACATGAAGAGAAATTGAATTATGGCCTGCAATTGGGCGGAGTTCGATAACTGTACTGAAAAGCGTGACCGTTTCGGTGGAGGTTGAATAGAGATAGTCGCTTAGAGAAACAGTTTGATAAATTACACAGGCCATTTACAATTCAAAAACGAATTCAAGGGAAAAAGTCTGTAGGAAAAAAAAAAAAAAGAAATTCGGTAATTTTTTTTTGTGTTTGCTTCAAGGTTTTATGTTGTTTAATTGAAAACAGGATTTTGATTTATGGAAGCCTTAAGGTTGAGCCAAGAACTTTAAAAGCTTTCCATCCGTTTTATCTGATAAAATCGTGCATTCGATACGGTGACCTAACGAAACAGCAATGTGAATCGGGGTCACTTGGGCAGCGAAGGGAAATAATTTTGTGGTAAGACAACCATTCTGATCAAAAAATAAAATATTACTAAAATTATTACGGGATTTAAAGAACCCCTGCAGGGATCATTTGTAGCACTAAATCAAACTTCTGAGAGATGTAAATGGGTTAATCGCTGATCATTAGGTAATAGAACTGTACTTAGTGTCTAAGGATAGGCTCTCTAAAAACAATTTTTTTTCTTGACTTCAATTTATTAGGCTGGCTTTAGGCTTCGAACTGGTGTATATGATGAAGAAGATTAAAAAATATCAATAAATTAATGAAGATATATATGAAGAGATTTAATAGGTCATACACAAACAAATGGTATATTGATCCTAATATCCGCTTTGCCATCTAGACCAGCTACGGTCAATTCAAAAAAATCTTTATTTTTTTTCATTTTCTTATTTGTGTGTGTGAAACATGTAAAAAAAATTTAATCCATTTTTATGCAAAATACGAGGTACCCAAAAAGTTCCAGTATTCACTCTTTCTGAATACATGAAAGTTTATAGCGGTAATATACGTGACCGCTTAATACGTGATGCCGCTTAATACGTAATTTTCCTTTGGTCCCTTCCCCTTGAAAGCTAGTTCCATGTAAATTCAGCCTCTTAATGCGTATTCTTTGTTCCTCTGATCCCAGCTAATACGTAATTTTTGGACTCAAAAAATTAAGAAATTCATTCTAGGAATCTCAAATTATTTGCAATGCGGTTAAAAATTTATTTATTTTTTTTTTTAGTTCTGCAATATTCGATGATATTCCGCGAATTCAGATTGGATCGGGCATCAACAATGACTCGCGCGTTCTTCCATGGCCGCGAATTTTGATTTCTTCTCAGTGTGTATATAAACATGTTCTTTGATAAATGGTATTCAGAATTTCAGTTCTTCACAATCCTATTCACAGAATTTTCATATCACTCTTGTTAGCATTTTTATTTCGTTAAGTTCTTTCATTTTTATTAACGCATCTCAGAAGAGAAAACGCAAAAATCTTATGCTGGCCAGACATTTTGGATAATGCAAGAAAATCAACCATGAAGAGGAACAAAGTTGGCAAAGACGCTTAATATCTCCTGTAAAACTCTTTAACTCTTTTTAAAAATGAAGAAAAAATTAGACAGCAAGCGGAATCTTTTAATTCCGGATAATACGTGTTCCTGGATAATACGTAGTTTTTACTCGGTCCTTTGAAACATGTATTAACGGAGTTCTACTGCATATTGAATTTATGAAGTAAAGTGATGTACGTACCACTGAAAAGGAATTTGTAGAGGAATTTATCATAAATGTTCGAAATGACCACCATTTTCGTGGAGGCATAGCTCAATACGTTTGCGTCTCAAAGATGGCGTCTTTTGACGTCATACTGTAAACAAATCTCTACTTCCGGGACCAATCTCGACTTCCTCTTGCCTTCTGCGTGTAGTGTTATTCAGCTTTATCGAAGGTAAATTAGCAGTGGGAGGTGGTTGTTGTTTTGTAAATTGTAAATGCTTTCGTCATGACACAAGAACTTTAATGTTTTTTTAAAAAAAAAGATTTACTCCGGAAGTAGCTTGGATTAATTGTAAACAACGGAAGCTGTATCCAGCTATTTTGATATAGGAGTTACAAACGTAGCCAACGAGAAAGACAGGCCCCGGCGCGTAAAAGTCGTCTGACTATACTAGTCCGAGCAATAATGTAATCTTCATTGTCTCCATCTTGGATTTTAATAATCAATATTTTTTCGATTGTTGGAAACAATGTAGGATGGATACCCCGATGATCATGTGACTTTTGAGTGCCCTCGCCTGACTCTCGTCGGCCTCGGTTACAAACGTAGCCCACGTGAAAGACAGGCCCTGGCGCGGAAAAGTCACCTGACCATCTTAGTCCGAGTAACAATGTAACCTTCATTGTTTCCAACAAACGATAAATTGCCGATTATTAAAATCCAAGATGGAAACAATGAAAGTTACAATGTTATTCGGAATAAGATGATCACGTGACTTTTCCGCTCCAGGGCCTGTCTTTCTCGTGGGCTACGGTTACAAAATAGTGACGTCATCACTATAGTACTGCTCGGGTAAATGCAATTTTCAGCTCATCTAAATATTTCAAATATAGGATGTCTTAAGAGTTCGCGTATATTCTGGCTTAGAAAATTTAAAATTTAAAATTTTTGGCCATCCCTGACTTTCTGTTGGGATATTTAAAGAATAAAGTGTATGCAGATATCCCACAATAGAGAAGCTGAAACTTTATTTTTACAATAAATTCAGGAGGAGAGAGCATTGGAACTTTTAGGACACCCTGCAGTTTGGGTCATGCGATTCAATAATGTACTTATTTAAAAAGGAGTTAGGTGAAGTCTAATCTTCACCAACTTGGGAAAAAAGAAAGACCTATACTCTGTCCAACGAAAGAAAAACTGGGCGTGTCCAGTTAAATTTCCAATTTCAATTGTTAAACATTGTTAATTTTACTGACATCGAAAAGAGAGTCATTGCTGGAGAGTCATTGCTGTTCTAGCTGAAGCTACGATGGAAGCAGCTAACTGAAGCATCAATGAAGCAGCTAACTGGATTCTGGAGAGGTGCGTTACCCAGAGCTTCAACGCGCTGGAAAAATGATACTCACTTTGTCAGTCTTTTTCTACGAGCTGTGGTCCCTATTCGAATTCATATCGCTGAATTTTTCCTTCCGACTTTTCATGTTAATATCTTTTCTCTTTTTTGGAGTATTAACTCCACTTCTTATGAACAATGTTAAAAACATTGATCGGATATATCATTCCATTGACCGGAATAGGCATTAGATGAACTAATGTGAAATGTAATTTCATTAGCCAATATAAACTTATAAAATATCACAGTCTTAAAACTTTGACCAAACTTTCACTGCCATTTTGGCCATGTTCCCGAATAGATAGGACAGGTAAGCCTGTGATAACTTTTACTTCCTTTTTGATGCTCTATCCGAATCTGAATTCAAAATTTAAAAAATCGAAAAAATGGCAACGAAAAGGACCACTTTGCAAATCCAATAACATGTTTTTAACGTTTTAAAATAAAAATAAAAAGGCCGGAAGTGGCATTAGATGGACCAGAAATGACATACGGTCAATCTGAAATTACGGTAGATATAATTAAATTGAGGCTAAATTACCGATATTTTGGTATATTTTGCATCATTCTGGCAATGGAGTAAGACGCATTCTCAAGTGATTTATAATTTGATTAATTTCTTGTTTATTGCAAATTTCTTCTTTTAGTAATGCATTCCTTATTTCAGGTTTTGCTTTTGTAATGTGTAGAATTTATCAAGATTTTGGTTTCATTACTTAATCAATAACGAAATTCTGTATTTATGGGTTTAGACAAAGTTGTATCACAATGAAGGTTTTATTCAAAAAGTATCGTTCAAGTATGAATTGTTTCCTCTAATGATCTATAAATCCGCTTGTCGGTCTGTCTGCTAGTTTAAACATTCCTCCACTGGCTGCTGAGATTTTTCATGTATAATATATGTGGTTTTTAAAGAATGAAACGATCACAGATGCTGAGAAAAAATATGAGAAAAAAAGAGAGAACGAAAACATGGAGGAGGAGGAGGAGAGGGAAAAAAGCATTGCATATTCATAAATTTCGTTTTTTTTCAACTTTACTCCTACCATTTTTCTGACGGATTTAAAAGAGAGAGAGAGAGAGAAACAAAAAATAAACGATCTAAAAAGGAGAAGAAAAGAAAGCTTGAACTTTTGAATATCGCCTTTAAATCTTCTTCCGAAGCAACATTCTTCTGCATTTGCGCAACAGACACAAGAATTATGGCTCACGATTTCCGAAGATTTAATGCTTTCTTCTTAAGAGAGAGCGAAGGCAAAGAAAGCAGCAATAGGAGGAGTGAGTGTAACAAATAACTGAAGGCTCTGTCAGAAGACATTAGGTCATACAAAAGGGAGCTCGGAGACCTCGATGGCATCCGAGATAGCGACTCTTTTGCTGCCGACCACGTCGATTCGTCAAAAATTACTCCGGAAATTTATAAGATCGTCTCCGCAGGCCTCCGGTTGTCACGACCATCATCTATGCGTTAGAAGTCTGGAGCATACATCTCTCTCGTTGCAATCTATCGCTTACCCCCCTCTCTCCTCCCCTCTCCCCCCACCCGCTCTCTGTCTTCTTCTTTCGTAGTGAAAGACGAGCTTTCGTGCCAGAAACGATGGAAACGTTCACTTCCGACCCGGTGTCGTGAATCGTCGTCGGGCGCTCGGCTCCGTGATAGTCGAGCGAACGTGAGCCCCATGCAAAATGGCCACGGGACGGCTCTTGCACTTTGCACGGAGCAACACAACACCGTCGGATAGCCCCCTTACCGGTCGTCCATTTACTCGAACGGCGAAAACGATGAAAGAGCAAAACTGAACAAAGCGAATGTGACAAATTGAAAGAACCATTATAGAAAAAGGGGGAGATCGCATTTTGAAGCCATTTTGAAAAACAAAAAAAAAAAAAAAAAAAAAAATACTTTCCGATTTCGTGTTATCCATCAATCTTCCTATAATACCTGAGGGATAATATACTTTCTATACCCTAACAATATGACTATTTTCATTAGCGTGAAACAAGAACTGATATTAAAAAATTACTAACATAATTTGATAATATCTCAAGAATGAACTGTTCTGGTTGTGTCCGTTCGGGACCAGATTGGTATGGCGGAGGGGTGCAGGTCTACCCAGTACTATCCCAACACTGAAGTGTGATAAGTCCAGGAATTGTCTGGACTGCGAGTCACAAAGGATCCACGGATCTTGACATCGTCGTCAAACGAGGTGGCGTTATAATTGTGTGGGCCGCCATTATGATAGGATCTCGTACACCACTTCACGTCTTCGACAGGGCATCCACAATTGCCCATGTGTATCGTAGACCAATGTCTTTCATCAATATGTGGCGAGTTTTCAGGGTTGCTGCTGGTCCAGAATTTTGGTCCGCATAAGGCTCGCTCGGAGTGGCCTGCAACATGAAGACATCCATCGTTGGAGTGGTCTGTACGTTCCCCAGATCTAAATTCACTTTAATGTCGATTGGACGTTCTGGGGAGATGTGTTGCTAGACGCAATCTACCACCAAAAATGCTAGCGACGATTAATCGGATGCTATTTTGTTGTTATTAGAGCATGTGCCTATTTAGAATTTGGATATCGTCAGGCCTTCTTGGATGAATGGCACCACATTGAATATTAGTAAGCATTTCTTTAGTATGAACTGTGCCACACGAACTGAGAACAGCTTGGTTGAAGAGTGAGATACAATTCCCCAAAAACTTGCTTGATACTTTGGTGCTTAGAATACTGCTGTGCGGGGGAGGGGGGTGGTTTACGGCTTACGGAACGTTCTTTATGCAATCCCGAAACAGCTGGATGATACTCCAGGTCGCCTACCTTTCAGTGATGTTTTGGAAGATTAAATTTATTCTATCAGTAGCATGCTGCTATCTTTACTTTTGGGCTTTTGTTTTGGGTTGGTATTGGGAAAATCTTCTGCACCCCCACCTATCAAGTTTGCTTTCGATCGGATAACCAGAATATTTTCTTTTTTTGAAATTACGTTAATTATTTTATACATGTAGGTGTAAAAGTCCTGAAAATATAATAAAGTTAAGCTCCCAATCAATCGACAACCGAACAGCGCAGGGAAAAAGCAAAACGAGCGGTCCGGAAGCTATGCTTTCACTGCCATACTCGTCCAAATAATAGCGAAAGGAAGTACGCTGAATTAGGAAAGAAGCCAGATGAACCAGGTTAAGTCATCCAGAGGATAAAAAGAAGTCCTTTCCTATAAGGACGATAAAGTTGATTGTTGATTGACGATAGGACCGGAAGGGCTAGATGGTCCAGTAGGTTGGAAAGATGGTCCTTTGGATGTCGTCGAAGTTGACGACCAGAATGTGACGAGGCCTACGATGCCTGAGGGAACTTCTAAAGGTGAGCCGGTGATCCAGAATATTTGCAACCAATGGATTAGGATGGTCCTTAATCTTCGGAAGCAGCTTCATCAGTGATTCTTGGACGTGGTTACCAATGGTAGGTATACCGAAATCTTTAGCGATGGAAGTATTAGTTGCTATTCTCCTTTCAAGGTGGCGTTTTGAAAGGTTTGGGGGTCCTTCCATCTGGATTTGCAGATTGTAGATGAGGCAGTTTACTTGTCCTTCCATCCCAAAAGTTTACTTGTGCACTAAAAAATTTTGAATTTTTGAAATTCTGACTTCGGATTCTTAAAGACCATCAAAAAATAGAATAGGAATGTCTGCAGACCCACTCTCTATCTCTTTGTCTTCATCGATAAAATTGGGTTCAAAACTTTGAGGGCCTCTATCTCCTAAACGGTTGGATCAATTGAAAAAACACCAAGAATAAAACATTTCTCGAATATTGTGTACAATCTGAATATACCATTAAAAATAGAGATTCCTATTTAAGATTTCAAAGTTACCCCCTCCCGCCCAGCCCCCTTCATAAGGGGGGGGGGTAATTTTTTAACTAATGAATTTCCCCCGCGAAATAATTCACTTTTGATTTTGGACATTTTTTCGTACAATGGTTAGTTTCCGAGATATTCAGTTGTCTCAAGATAAATGCCTCCCCCTGTATAATCCGCTGAAGCTTCTTTAACTAAACATTTTACGCTTCTTGGGTGCCAACTGCTTTTCGCAAATTTAAACTTTTCACAGATGACAGGAGAAAAATCACTATTTCCTTTTTTACATGGCAATAGCAATTAAGAAAGAATAATAAAGATCTTTACAAAATAATTAAAAATTCTGACTAGTATATTTTCTTTCTTTTTTCTGTGATTTTTAAAATGAGAGAGATATGCGATTGTAATCTGTAAATAGAAGGACGCAAATAGCGGATGCTTGAATAAACGCTATGTTTTCGACGTGACCTTTGAATTTTATTGCTGAAGAAGCGCATACGTTTTTAATGGATATAAATGTTCTTTTATTTCTTCTCCTTAATTTACCTCTACTGATGGAAAAACACTTTTGTTTTCCACTGAGTGTATGTGTGCCTGTGTGTATGCGTGTGTGGTAACAAGGCAAAACAAAAGCCTCCTTCTCTTTGCGTGGGTGGTTGCGAGAGGAAGGTCGAACACAGGCGCATTGGGATCAATGGTGCGACAAAGATGACTTTGTTTGGTGCTTGTTTTTGGTCGAGAAATGAAGAGACACTTAGGCCCATACCTCCCCCTTAGCCACGCCCCCTTTCTTCTAAGGGGTTCTTCTTCTTTTTTCCTTTTTCCCCCCACTCACTTCCATCGTTGCGTTCACCGCCATTCCTTTTCCCGACGAGGGAAAAACAATTCCCGACGGGCGCCAATGAAAAGATGGCTTCAACGCGTTTTACGAAGTGCGGCAGCTAAGTGTCCGCCATTCATCCTAATTACCGACACCCGGGCCTAAAAAGAGAAGAGTTTTGTGCACTGGAGAGAGGGTTGCTCGGGGTGTAAACAGACTATGCTCGACCGGCCATTGGCGTGAAAACAGACATCAGGCGCTCCTCTCTCTCTCTCTCTCTCTCTCTCTCTCTCTTTGCCACTTCCCATCAATGGAGCGCCGATCGGATCTTCTGCCCGTGATGGCCGCCAAAAAGACAGATGGGCGGAAGAGAGGATGGAAGGTTTGAGGATGGCTTCCATCAGCCAACATTAAAGCTGAAGATGTTAACCCCTCATTTTTTAGCCCTTTCGTTTCCTCTTTATCTACCTATCTCTTTGTCTTCCGTCGACAACACATGCAGACGATTTTTACTAATGTTTGGCTTCTCTTGGTAAAGACTAACCCCACTTTTTAATTCCTTTTTTATCTCCCACGTTTAGCCCCCTCTATTTGGCTATATCTCGATCATGCAGACGCGAGACAGTCGAAACATCACACGCGAGAGCGAAAATACGTTTCTCGCTCGTATCTGACA